>MUZC01001947.1:81198-99023 GCA_002072015.1 Radix auricularia | reverse complement strand
ACTACACTCACTACACTCATTACACTCACTACACTCAATACACTGATTAAACTCAGTACACTCACTACACTCATTACACTCAATACACTAGCTACACTCACTACACTCAATACACTCACTACACTCATTACACTCACTACACTCAATGAACTCATTACACTTACTACACTCTCTACACTCATTACACTCAATACACTAACTACACTCACTACACTCAATACACTCATCACACTCACTACACTCATTACACTTAATACACTCATCAGACTCAATACACTCTATACACTCATTACACTCAATACACTCATTACACTCATTACACTCAATACACTCACTACACTCAATAAACAGTTTACACTCGTTACACTCACTTCAATCAATACACTCACTACACTCACTACACTCATTACACTCACTACACTCACTGCACTCATTGCACTCACTACACTCATTACACTCAATACACTTAATACACTCACTACACTCATTACACTCACTACACTCATTACACTCACTACACTCATTACACTCAATACACTCACTACACTCATTAAACAAACTACACTCACTACACTCATTACACTCACTACACTCACTGCACTCATTACACTCACTACACTCATTACACACAATACACTCACTACACTCATGACACTCACTACACTCAATACACTAACTATACTCACTACACTCATTACACTCACTACACTCAAAGCACTCATTACACTCACATTACTCTCTACACTCATTACACTCAATACACTCATCAGACTTAATACACTCAATACACTCATTACACTCAATACACTCATTACACTCATTGCACTCAATACACTCACTACACTCAATACACTCACTACACTCACTACACTCAGTATACTCAATACACTAACTACACTCACTACACTCACTACACTCATTACACTCACTACACTCAATACACTCACTACACTCAATACACTCTCTACACTCATTACACTCAATACACTCATCAGATTCAATACACTCAATACACTCATTACACTCAATACACTCATTACACTCATTGCACTCAATACACTCACTACACTCAATACACTCACTACACTCACTACACTCAGTATACTCAATACACTAACTACACTCACTACACTCACTACACTCACTACACTCACTGCACTCATTACACACAATACGCTCACTACACTCATTACACTCACTACAATCACTACACTCATTACACTCATTACACTTACTACACTCACTGCACTCATTACACTGACTACACTCATTACACTCACTACACTCATTACATTCAATACACTCACTACACTCATTAAACAAACTACACTCACTACACTCATTACACTCACTACACTCACTGCACTCATTACACTCACTACACTCATTACACACAATACACTCACTACACTCATGACACTCACTACACTCACTACACTCAATACATTAACTATACTCACTACACTCATTACACTCACTACACTCAATGCACTCATTACACTCACAACACTCTCTACACTCATTACACTCAATACACTCATCAGACTTAATACACTCAATACACTCATTACACTCAATACACTCATTACACTCATTGCACTCAATACACTCACTAGACTCAATACACTCACTACACTCACTACACTCATTATACTCAATACACTAACTACACTCACTACACTCATTACACTCACTACACTCAATACACTCATTACACTCAATACACTCATTACACTCAATACACTCACTATACTCTTTACACTCATTACACTCACTACACTCAATGCACTCACTCTTCTCAATACACTAACTCCACTCAATTCACTCATTACACTCAATACACTCACTACACTCTATACACTCACTACACTCTATACACTCACTACACTCTATACACTCACTACACTCTATACACTCACTACACTCTATACACTCACAACACTCTATACACTCACTACACTCTATACACTCACTACACTCTATACACTCACTACACTCTATACACTCACTACACTCAATACACTCACTACACTCTATACACTCACTACACTCTATACACTCACTACACTCTATACACTCACTACACTCACTACACTCACTACACTCTATACACTCACTACACTCTATACACTCACTACACTCTATACACTCACTACACTCTATACACTCACTACACTATATACACTCACTACACTCTATACACTCACTACAATCGATACATTCACTACACTCAATACACTCACTACACTTACTACACTCAATACACTCAATACACTCACTAACTCATTACTCTCAATACACTTACTACAATCGATACATTCACTACACTCAATACACTCACTACGCTCACTACACTCACTACACTCAATACACTCACTACACTCAATACACTCACTACACTCACTACACTCACTACACTCAATACACTCACTACACTCAATACACTCACTACACTCAATACACTCAAGACACCCACTACACTCAAGACACCCACTACACTCAAGACACTTACTACACTCACGACTTGATAGGAGGGAAACTCATTTCAATTCAAATAAGTTGATAAGAGGGACACCCATTTCAATCCTAAGTTGATAAGAGGGACACTCTCTACACTTACAACTTTGTGTTCATACGACAACACGACGACGTTTATCTGTCCAAGGGCAAAAATTGTTATTTTTGATACATTTTATCTTAGTTTAAAAAAATAAAAAGTAAAACAATAAAACTACAGGAACGGAAGTTAAACAAACAATTTATTTTTTAATGAATTCAAATATGAAATAGAATGTCAAATAAATCATGTCAAAAATTACATATTGAGAAAAGTTCCTCTCCTTTTTAAACATGACTTTGAACAAAGAGGTGTGACTACTAAATGAAAATTGTTCCGTAATAGATCAGTCTATTTCAAATTGATATTTTTGTTCGTTGTAAAAATATTAACAATTGACAAAAATAATTTATTATTATTGTGACTTTACTCTCAATTTTGGTCACGTTTGTGTTAATTATAATTCTCCTGTGGATTACGCCACGCATCTTGACCAGTGCTTCTCAAATAATTTAGTATGGCAGAATGTTTCCATAGCCCCAGGGACCAGTGCACTATTTTACCTGTACTGATGTAGTAGCTAAATGTTATGTATTTCAGTTGATTTCTTTTATTTCATGAACTCATTGCCGAAAAAATAAACCATTCTGTAGTGTTTGTATTAATGTTTGCAAATGGAAGATTATAATTATATTTGTACGTTCTTTTCTTGATAACTTCTGCGAAGCGTTGACGGATGACCCACGGACCAACACCTGTTCTCGGACCACCACTTTGAGAAGCACTGATCTAGAACTCAACGGCTAAGTGAAGAAATAACTTTTAGAAAAATAATCACATTTTTAAAAAATCCTTTCTTTCGCATTGTTTCATTCAATTCAAAACTATAGACCGTGTTATCACTGGTTGTTCTGGAAAAACATTTCTTTGATTTCAAAATGTTAATGGTATTTATTTACAGCATGTCCTAACAATTACAACAGTAACCAGGCATCGAGATCGTTTGGAGTTATGCCTCTGTATTAATGAATGTTCAAAAAGTAAAACCCTTCTTAAATAAAACAAAAGAAATGGGCTACAGAATGGTAAGAGACATTTTCCAGTCATCTGGCCGGGAACCTTTATCACGAGACCCGCCCAAGGGCAAGTAACTCACATCGATGTCCTCTTCGCATTAGTAGGATTTCCCTATTACCTGGTCATTAGACAAAACACCAGTCTAATTTTTTTTTTAGGTTTTCCCGTTTCTTGTCCTTTATTGTGTTTGCATCAACATTAAACACTCAGGCAAACAGTAATTTCAAATCACTGCACAGGAATATGCCTCCGCTTTAAGTAACATTTCTTTTTTGACATGTTGTTAATTCATTCAGATCTTAAAGTTTCTTTATCCTCTTAGACTGATCCGTACAGGGAAAAGCACTTTATTTATTTTGGTTCATTTCGTTGGACAGAGAAAGCTTTTAGCAGAATTTCCGTTTTTCTTCAAGCTTATAATTTAAGATTAACCTGTGACTAACTCCTCGTTTAGTGCTTCACTGCTTTTCCCCATTTTATTTTGTTAAACAGAAACAGGAAAAACATTTAACACAGAGATTTGGGCGACAAAGATGGTGACGTTTAAAGATGTGTTATTGCTTGGAAGGGGGGGGGACTTACATAAATGGAGAAAACTGGAAGAAATAAGATTTACAAGTTCTAAGTTTCCAAGATGACGTCACTTAAATCTCCCTTAATCGTTTGAGTTCTTCGTAAGAATTCATTGTTTTCATCGATATATTCGACATAATAGTTAATAATAGGCAAATCTGGGCCTGTACTCTATTATTGGACATAGTGGGCAAATCTGGGCCTGTACTCTATTATTGGACATAATGGGCAAATCTGGGCCTGTACTCTAATATTGCCTGGAATATCTAATCTTCCTGGCAATAGAATGAAAGGAGATAGACAAACAAATTTTGACACGTTCTTATTTATATTTGAATCGATTTGAAATTTGTTTTAATTATATCAAAAAAAAAATTTGTTGAAATTTAATAATTCCTATTTTAGATTTGAGACAATATCTAGAAATATAATTTACATTGTTTAAAAGTGGAAACAAAACAATATTAAAATAACTAAAAAAATATATATAAACACCCAGTGGTGTGGTTCTGTATGTTTGTAACGTAACGCTGAGGAGCGATGTACGACAGTTTACAGCAGTTAGTTTAGTTGAAACGCTGAGGAGCGATGTACGACAGTCTACAGCAGTTAGTTTAGTTGAAAAATCGTGTGTTGATGAGCGCTGTAAAAATATTTAATATGATGACGTCATTGTTTGGTGTGCATCGGTACGCAAAATACAACCCCTATTATTATTATTAAATAAATACTTTGCGTACATTTCAGAAAGTTTAATAATTCGTATTTATCAAAAAAGGACAAGTTAGTTGGTCTTTAAAAAAAAGGTTGGCGCCGTAGGCGCCCAAAAAAAGGGGGCGCCGCAGGCGCCACGGCGCCTGGCACAATCTAGTAACTAAATAACCAGTAAAAACCAGACTTTGGTAACGTCAATTGCTATGTTTCTTGTTTGTCTCTTTGTTTTTGGTAGCGTACTTCTTGTCAACCAGGATGGAGGTAACTGCTGAATTCATTTCTTTCAAGTTGTGGGCCGTTATGAACATTAAATCAGTGACTCTCTTAGAGTGGCGCCTGATTCAATTGGCAGTGTGCATAGGAAGATTGCTTTCATGTAGAGCGATTCGATTTTATTGACGTTTTACATTTTACAGACAACCACAAGCCCCTTATTCAGTCTCAAACGAGAATGGTGGACTATTCAATAATAATAATATATATAATAATTTATAAAAATTATTTACAACATAAAAAACAATAAATTATTTCAATATAAGTTAATTTAAATTTGAAAAAAGAAGAAACCGCGTACTATTGTAACAGCAAATACCTACCTCCATGTGTTCAAAACTTTTTGTCCTCGCTGTGAACAGTGGGATGGTTTTGTTATAAAAAGTTAAATATTTTAGTTTTGGGTCAATATAAGAATTAATCATACGGTACTGAGACAGAAAGGACTAAAGATAGACAAAATGGACGCCGGTCAAAATAAACAATTTAACGGCCAAATTAAGGAATGGACGGTTTAAGTGAAAGAGTATCTGGTAGAGAGGCTGGCATGGGCTGGGCTGAGCTGTAAGGAATCGTGGTCAGTAAATAGTTCTAATGAAAGCCCGTTAGTCTGTGTCACTGATACAAGATGTAGGGAAAAGAGGAAACCATGAATTCTGACAGTCTTTCAGGGAAGTCTTGCTCAATCATGAACAAAATAACTGTTTTGATCCAGTTGTTTTTGTTTTTTTGTTATTGTTGTTATTTTTTGGAAGTCACTTATTATGTTTAGGGTTAATTTTAAGGTTATGTTGACAACAGATGTAAATACAAAATAATAAGTAAAAAAGGACTTTATTTTGAATTTGTCAATTATTTTTTGTAAGTACGAGATCATAAAAAAGTGTTACCTATGACATCATAAATCCGATGAGTTTCAACACACAATTTATTTTTAAACGTGTTTCATTACAAACTTTTCGGCTTTATTTTATATATGTCGGTCAATGTGTAGTATGTCAAAACATTCTAAGAGAACAGAAAATTATACGAATAAAACATTTTTCTTAATATAATAAATTTAAGTTTTCTACTTGAAATATGTCAATAAATTCTCTCCTCTATTGCCAACAGTTAAGCAAAGATCCATTATCCCCACAAACCGTTTTCACACATGATATAGATCAATTAAACCTTCCAGTGTGGGCACTACCACCGTTGATACAGGAATGTTGGATCAGTTTAATGTCAAGATCATCTGTGTCCGTAAACATTCAGATTCAGAGCACTGAAACAAAAGTCCACAAATTTATTTTGGTAAGGTATGAAGAAAGAAAAATTAAAGGAATATCTGAAGGTACTTAGTTAAACTTTTAATGGCGACAATTTATCAATAGAAAAAATTTGTTTATTTTATGATTTCCGAATGTTGCAAGTTTAGGAATATTTAACCTCGCCTCTAATCTCGTTAAAGTCATTCATTTGTTCATCACTTCCCCCATTCAAGTTGCAGTGATAAATTCCCTTGCTTTTGCTGGATTAAGATCTGTTCTTTCTAAAAGGTACATCTATTTATAATTTACCTTGTACTACTTGCCTCAGATATTTTTGGTGACACATCCTATTTAGTTCTTTCTTTGGCATTTCTTTCTAGTCCAGCGTCTCTTATAACTTGGTATTTCTGCCTTTGTCACAGATTTCCGTCAAAGCTCAATCTATTTCCGGGTAGTTCTTATTTCTCATCGCATTAGTTGGTATGTTTGATGACATATATGGTTTGAAAATCAACATTCTGAACTTTTTAGAACAAGAATAAAAACGTCTTAAGCACAAAAAACTAGGTGAATGTAAAGGTTAGTATCAATACCTTTTTATCTACGCGTACATTTTTTTCTAAATTTTTCTTTAAGGAAGTTGTAATACTGAAAGTACAGTGTCAGATTTAAAGGCAAAAATAATATATATTTTTTTATATATGATTATAATAGTTCATAATTGTATCTAAAATGATATGCTTGATTATTTAGTTACGAAAATATATATTTCTTCAATGATTCAAAGTTACGTTAAAATGAAATGAATGATAACAGAACAAAAATGTAAGATAGGTGACAGTATATATATATATATATATATATATATATATATATCTATATATAATTCCCATCATGGTCCAACCATGTCGGACACCAAGCAAGTAGCAAGCTGTCTGACCCAACCGACCAATCAGATTGCAAGAAAAGGTAGTGCACATCTTGATGGGTCATCGAGACCAACAGTTAGTTGAATTGAGGTCAATTACTATGTTCTTTCATAACAACAAAATAACATGTATTTCGTAGTGTAGGGGTTATTATATAGGAATATTATATATATCTTATATATTCGCCTAACACTCGGAGGTCGCAGGTTCAATCCCCAGCTAAGACCTTCATTTTTTTAATTTTAAAAAATGTTTGTGTTTGTGCCCGTTCATTTCCCATTTGCTTTTTGATTATGACTTCGCAACACCATAACAAACACAAGACGAGTGGAAATAAGCTTGACGAATGACCTTTGTCAGATTATGCTAATTAGATTAGGATTTGCAAGCTAGGGTGGTGCAGGGTGGGGGTGGTAAGTGGCTAACCACAATGCACATGTTTCCAGATCAACAATGCGTCGCAGTTATCCCCGCATCTGAGGTTCATTTGCGTTGTTCTGATTTCATCATGATGTAGTTTGTGTTTTTCTTTTCACACACCCCTACACACTTTCTTTGGCCATATATGAACAAATCTGCGGCGTATGCCGCGGGCATCTAGTACACATTATTTTACTAACGAAATGGAAGATATTTGCTGTAATAGAGAGCCTTGTAAAATTCTCACCCACTTTTGTTATGTTGAGTTGGTGCAGAGCTCAGATGTGCGCCCATGTTATCAGTTTAACTTGATATAAATGTCAGCAGTGTGGATAGAATCTAGATGTCAAGGTAATGAACTCTTAGAAACAGAATCTGGTGAAATGTTCCGTTTCTTCTTATCATTGTTTTTAAACGCCTTTTAAACGTTGCTATGGCACGATTTAGTGGTAACTCTCTTTTTTGTTTTGTTGTTATTTTGATAACGGCTTCTCATGTTTGACTTATCAGAAACTCTTTGCACTAAACATAACCCAAGCCGAGGATATTAACGTTTTCATAGTCCTTAAATTTATGACTTCTAATGGTTTTTGCGTGGCTTAAGTCGATGTGTTTTAAAAAAAAACTGAAATTCAGATTTGTCTTAATTAATTTTCCATTAATTTTCATTTTAGAAAAGCTATTCTAAAACATTGCATTACTTAAGACAATGGTAAGCAATGTTTAAATAAATTATCTTATTTTAGGCAATCAAGGTAACTGCGAGCATTAGTATCTCTTTAAATTTAGTAAATCAACTAATCTTTAATTCATTAAGTCTTTTTTGTTATGCTTAGGGCTACATAGTCTTTGCTTGACAATGTCAATTGAATACTCTAATTTGAAGGCATCATTTTAAAGTCCAGCAGACGGCTTGGTGTACGAAAATTCTATCTGTTTTCTAAATTCAACATGAGTGCCAAAATCTCACATGAATTTCTACAGTTATCTTTTCTTATGAATAATAAAACTTTCCCCTGAACTCTTTTTCTAAATAACTTGAATACATATTTTGGATCACCAAAAATGTTCTCTCTGGTACCTTGACTTAAGATTCGATTAAAAGAATGCGGTATCCGCATCAAATCTTATCAACCGTCAAAGCATCCTTTAAGTATTCCATTAATTTCTCTGTGAGCATCTTCTGCTTAGCATTTTGTCCAGCACTATAGATTTATAATAGTTTCAGGCATCTTTGACATAGCTTCGAAAATAATAACATTTTATTGTGACTAGCAAAGTTTCTGCATTTGTTGGTGTGATGAGATTTTTTCGGCCTCTCTCAGTTTTTCTATAACTTTCAAAATAATCTCAAAATGGCTCTTTGGTATATTCACTTATTTGTGCCCAGCAGCTTTGCTTATAAAGTAATAAGATATTCCAAACGGTATATGAGCATAAATAAGAATGCACCCTTCCTCTTGTGTTCCTTAACACGCGGAGACCTCCCTCGTAGAAACTGATTTTAATAAGACGTACGAAGTTGTCAGAATTTAAAGTAAACAAATTTCAACAGTTAATGCCGCCGCGTAGCAAACAATGACAACAATCAAACTGCTGGATTCGTATGACCAGTCTCAACGAAAAGCCATTGTTATTTACATTTTTTCCGGGGCTTATATAATGGCATTATACAATGGGTAGACTCAGTGACCACCACAGCACGCCGTGTGCTGGCGAGGGTTATGGCAAATATAAATAAAGTGAGTGTGGGGCAGCTAGAATGTAGGCACTTTTAGAAAGGACCATCTGACCACATATCGTTTTTATTGCCCGATTACATCGGATCGGGGTTGGGGTGACGTTAGATATATAGATATTTATTAATAATAAAAACACTCTATTAATTGTGAGATGTAAGCTAGATGTCATTCTCATCATGGCGCCGTGTGTTGATGACAGATGTCAGCGATATGGCAATGCCATAGTGGAATATGTAATGGTCAAAAATGTTTATAAAATCTACAGATATCTTTTAAACAAACTTCAGAGACTCACTAAAAAGAAAAAATAAATAATTCAAAATTCTTTAAACACATTTAAATTTAATAAAGAAATTTCTTGAAGAAGTTTAAAGAGTGCAAAAGGGTGAATCACTGTCAGGTAAGTGCTACGTAAGTTGGCAAGAAGTGACATTTGGTGACTCACTGTTAAATAAGTCGGGTAAGAGTTACGTAAGTTGGCTTAATGAAAGCTATTAATTTACTCCTCGCCAGTCTATCATCTGGCAGGCAGACCGTGAGAAAGAAACAGTTCACCTCACGGTTCATGGCACACCATTCACTCCATTCCGCTTCGATGGCTCCTTTTGACAGTAGTTTTTTTTTTTTGCCTTATAGCCATTATCACTTTCATTTTTTAAAACTTCGGACTCATAAATCAATGTTTTAAGTTGAACATGTCAGGTACAGTAATCTCCATACCCACGCAACTATGATTAAATTGTGGGTGTGGTTACCTTTAAATAAAAGAAAACATTTACTAAAGTTTATGATGAAGTACAATTTTCGGGAGTTAACTCAGGCTGTTATATAATAGGATATCATTTTGAAATGCCAATAGATTATCTTTAAATACAATTATTATAACTTTAGGAAGCCAAGTACATGCTGCGTGTCATTTCGGTCCCCTCTTTTATTATGTAAAAGAACATGAAATAGAGTAAATCTCGATTTAAATGAACTCTAGGCTTTAAATATATGACTGGTATCAACTTTACATTGTTTTCAGGACATTCATATCTCCAATATGGATTATTATTAAAGGTCAATATGTGATGTACGTTTATTTAATATATGAACTCTTAATTACATATATTTATGCGCACTTTTGATTTGGTGCCGTTCACAAAGTACGTAACGCTCCAGAGGGGGTGGGAGTTTAAGAAAGTGTGACAGTTTGTGACAGGGGGATGGAGGTGTCCGGCCATGTGGGACGTCACAGTGTTTTATATTAAATTATATTTATTGTTGAAATATTCTTTTTTTTTAATTTCCTAAGTGTGACGTACTTTTTGGGATAACGGGGGTACCAAGTTTTGTGACAGTTTGTGCCCTCCCCCCCGGGTTAAAATTGTCAAAGATAGCGTGGTGTACTTTATGGACGGTCCCTTAATGCTGTGTCCTAGCTAGATATCGTCTTAACCATTTCAAGAAAATTTCGTCAATTATTTAAGATTTATCTATGTTGTCCCATGAAATGACAGATATTGCTTGAAAAGATTCGTATACGGTGTCCCATGAAATGACAGATGTAGTCTGAAAATATTAATCAGCGTTGTCCAATGAAATGACAGATATTGCTTAAAAAAGAGATAATACAGATCCAGCGAAACCTAGAAGATATCTTACCCCTTGTTCACCCCTACCCTCAATCAATCACATAAATTATTTAGGTATCAATTGTTTTTTGTTTAAGTTGTTCAAGTCCTCCTGTAAATGTTTCAATTTTCAAATTCAAATGATTATATCTCTTTTAGATGGACCTACAAAATATATTGAAACATTTTAATGTTGTTTATGTTATATCAAAATCACCCAATACATAACAAAAAGATTTACAATTTTTCTATTTCCAAAATATTTTTAGAAAAATTTTTATGTAAGCTTCTGTAGCTTGTTTAGAATGTAGATCTGGTGTTATTTTGGGTAAAGCATTACACTATTATTTTTAAAATGGATATTAAGTAATGTGCATTATTTTTACCACATTTTTATTCGTGAGCTCCTTTTTACCAACAAATGAGCTTGAAAAAGACATTCACCATGGCCTAACGCACACATTTTCTTATTACCATCAATATCGACGATAAAAACTTGGAGGTTGTGGACAGCTTCACCTACTTGGGGTCCAAAGTTTCCAACTCAATGTACATCGAGGACGAAATAAACAGTAGAATTGGCGAGGCAGCTGCCACAATGGCTAAACTAAATAAACAGATGGGGCCAAGTACCAAGCTAACGGAGAAAACCAAACTGTGTGTCTATTGAGTCTGCATCAACAGTGCGCTACTATACGGGGGTGAGACGTGAACAACCTATATATTCCATGAGCGCAAGCTAAATAGCTTAGAGTTGAGGTGCCTGCGTCGCATCGTTGGCATTACATTGCTGGACAAAACGCCAAATAGTGAGGTCTTGATGTGTGCCAATACCCCAAGCATGTTCTTAATTTTTATTGAAAGGCGCCTAGGATGGCTAGGACATGTAAAAAGAATGAGCCTACGTCGTATCCCCAAGGACCTCCTACATGGAGAACTGGCATCCGGAAAGACGATTTAAAGATGTCTGCCAGAGAGAAGCCATAACAAGCTCGAGGGACTGCGAATGTGAAGCAGAAGACCGATCTACGTGGCGCTCAGTGTCTAACCCAGTCCCCACCTCTGACACAAATCATCCCAATACAACGTTTTGTTTTGTCAACTCTATGGCCCGTGAACAATGACAATTGAAAGCGAGAAATAGTTGGATTTTTTTTTAATTTTTTAAAATCGAAATTTTGCTTTCCATGCATGTAATTTAACGACAAGTAATGTGCCATAGAAATTCATTAGAACTGACCAAGACGTACTCTAGTGCTGACCAAGACGTACTCTAGTGCTGACCAAGATGTGACATGCAAATGAAGGGCTTCTTACCCAGATATGACGCCATTAGGCTAGTCGAAATGTCCCAACAGAAAATCATTTGTGCAAATCAGGACTGAAATGACAACACAAAAACAGAAGGTAGAAAATATCGGATGTGCCCGGTCATCAAATTCATACCACGGGCCGGCCGTCTAAAGGTCATCGCCAGGGACCACATTAAGAATGGTATGAGGAAAAACATCGAGAAAGAATGCGAAGCTGTTTTTTCTATAACGTCTCGTTGGCTCACTAAGTCACGTATTTAATCGGGCGTCTCGCGAGAATTGATTGGGGCATTTTAAGAAAGTTTTTTTTTGTAAGGTGGAAAGTTCTATAATATTGATAGCTACCTTTGTCTTTTTTTACACACAAGTCAGTTTTTTCACATGTTATTTTATGGTCAACTCTTGCCGAGTTGTGTTTCCTATTTTAATGATTTTTTAACATAAACTTAATTTAACATGTGTATGTCGGTGTCTGTTGCTGATCAGCATATCATAAAGAGATGGCTTCGTATTTTGAGAGTATAAAAAAAATGCTAAATATAAATTTAAATATAAATTTAAAAATTATTTTTGAAACCAAGGAAATTCAGGTCTCTAAAGTAAAAATGTTGAGCACTAAGCTACACATATTTTGCACCTCAAACAATAAAAGCCGCTCCCCCCTCACCGTCATCGTTTACTATAATAAATAATTCCCATTAGTGCTGTGGGAAAATAGTTTCTATTGAAATTATGTAACCAAATGACTTCTCTTTCTTTGGGGTACCATTTCAATAATGTGGTAGCACTCAGAACTGCAGAAAGTAATGTAACAGACATTTGTTAATTTCTCATTGATTATTCTGCCCTTAATCTCAATAGAGCTTATGTTCCAAATGTCTGTAATGACTTAATTTTAACGTGCACCGACCAGGGGGTTAACGATTCACTTAGGACACATCATTTAATTAAGTTCAACAGAGATCCCTTGAATCCGATTACATGTGAGTATGAGTAACGAAACATTAAAAATAAGAATGTGTTAAAGTGAAGATTTATATAAACAGTTTTAGTCATTGTGAACAACTTGTCAAATCATTGTGAACGAAGAAAGATTTTCTCAGTAGTACTGAATTTTGTAACATAAGAAATAACATTAGCATGTTAACACAGACGCATTTTTACTCAAACATTCAACAAATATCTTTGAACGAGAATTCAAAATCTCTTGCGATTAAATTGTTTTGTAAACACCACTGTTTTATATTTCATAGACTATTGCTTCTCACAACGGCTAATTACTTAATTAGATGGTTTGTCATTTGCCCTTCTCCTTATTACATCCTTGGTTATGGTATAAGTCTAATCACAATCAGACACACTAAAAATACTAGTCTATGAGGTCTGACATAAGTGACAAGCTAATATTACTAATAGGAGCTGCGCTTGGAATCGATGGCTAAACAAGGATCACTGTCATGATCACATCACAATGATGGTCGCTTTTAGAGCTGATTACTACAGAACTATGAGTGAATAGAGGACTCAACAGAGGACAGCATGGAGGACTCAACAGAGGACACAACGGAGAACAGCATGGAGGACTCAACAGAGCACACAACAGAACACAACGGAGGACAGCATGCAGGACTCAACAGAGGACACAATAGAAGACACAACGGAGGACAGCATGCAGGACTCCACAGAAGACATCATGGAGGACTCAACAGTGGACTCAAAGGAGAACAGCATGGAGGATTAAACAGAGGACACAATAGAGGACACAACGGAGGACAGCATTCAGGACTCCACAGAAGACACCATGGAGGACTCAACAGAGAACTTAGCAGAGGACAACATGGAGGACTCAACAGAGGACTTAGCAGAGGACAACATGGAGGACTCAACAGAGGACTTAGCAGATGACAGCATGGAGGGTTGAATAGAGAAAACATGTTCAAAGATTAGAACGTCCACGTAGTGACTTCCTCAAAGATGATGAGTTATAGATTATAGATGAATAGTGTGAATACGATAACCGGAGGAACACTTAAGTAAATCCTTTTTTTTTAAAAATTACCATTGAGGAACATCATGTATTTCATGGCAATAACAGATTTTATATAAATCTTTATTTAATTTAAAGACTTAAATTAATTAATATTCATTTTTTCCCCCACATTATGAAAACAGGCATTTGTTCACACACAAATGTTCATTTAATGTAAATTTAAATAAATTCAATCAATACAAATTCATGAAAAGTTGTTTTTTTCTATGAATAAAGAACAAGGACAAAGAATAAAAAATGGTTAAATACAGCAACTAGCTATAGTCCTTAAATTATAATTAATAAAATCCTACATAGCTTTCGAATGAGTCTAACAATGTGTGATGTGTGATGTGTGTAACTATTAAAGAGGAATTGAACTTAGCAATTCTTGCCAGCTTTTGAATCGTCAACACAAGCATATCATTTATATTATTTGGACGGATAACACAAGAAAAAATATGTCCTATGCCATAGACTTAATGCATACCATTTCCCGAGTGTAACTCTGAGATTCTTACGTGTAAAAATGTTGCAAGTAACAAAATAAAATTTTATACTTTATATACTTGCAATTTAAATTTTACTTATAAAACCTGTTTAAAATAGGCTTTTAAAAAAATAATTAACATAAACAAATAATGTATAAAAAAGATAAGTTTTGGGTCCTAGCGGTCAATGATCTTATGAAATCATAGGAATCTCGACAAAGTGAATTGAAGAGACCAACCATTTGTTTAGCCGGGTGCAGACCCTTGTCTTATTATTTTTTTTCGTTCTTCTCAATCCTTATTATTAAATTTTGTTGCAAATCCACCATAATTAAATGTTTTGTAGAAGTACGAAATGTATATTAATGATTTTTTTATTTTTATTTTATTTTTATTTATTTTTTTTTTGTTGAGAAATATGAAATGTATGTTAATCATCTATATTTGTAGAAGTAAAATGTGTATGTTAATGATCTTGTCTTATATATACAGATGCTCCTTCGTTACAGAAGATAATTGCGCCCACAGAGCATGCCGGTTGTTGGCAAGTGATGCAGTGTTCACAGGCCACAGCTATGAAAGTTCCACGCATTACCCATTCGCCTTTATTCCTTAACTAGCGTTAAGTACCCATTCGGAGCTGGGTGTTTTTTGTAGAATTATGATATGTGTGTTAAAGATCTGTTTTTGTAGCTTAATTTCAACTTTTAATTCCACGAATCGGCTTCACTGCTAATTGTACTTCTATAAAAGGGGATCGTCACCATTCATGTTTGAGAACCTGCGGTTTAGAAAATGTAGCAGTTAAATATTTAGAAATGTCTTTTGATATGTAAATTGGAGTAAATTTAGACTTAATTTTTAAAAAATAACATTGTCTTAACAATTATTTCAACCACTTTCTAACGTTTAAGTGAAGCGAATCAATGAAAAGATTTTCCTTCAATTAGATGCAGTCATTGATTTCCGTCAAGTATTATTTTTAACTTTATTTCTAACCTTTACGCTTATAAAGTTGTCAAACTTTGATGCAAAAACAATAAAAAATGTAAAGAGTAGACTAATTCCTTATTGGATTTTTCTAATTTAATATTTGCGTTTTTAAAACTAGAGATTTTGTTCCTGAAGTCTAGCAGTAATCTTATACTTAACTCTACCAGTAATCTTATACTTAACTCTACCAGTAATCTTATACTTAACTCTACCAGTAATCTTATATTGAACTCTAACAGTAATCTGATATTTAACTCTACCTGTAATCTTATATTGAACTCTACCAGTAATCTTATACTTAACTCTACCAGTAATCTTATATTGAACTCTGCCAGTAAACTTATACTTAACTCTACCAGTAATCTTATACTTAACTCTACCAGTAATCTTATACTAAACTCTACCAGTAATCTTATATTGAACTCTACCAGTAATCTTATACTTAACTCTACCAGTAATCTTATACTAAACTCTACCAGTAATCTTATATTGAACTCTGCCAGTAAACTTATACTTAACTCTACCAGTAATCTTATACTTAACTCTACCAGTAATCTTATACTAAACTCTACCAGTAATCTTATGCTTCCAGTTGTAGCTAACTAAGCTCTCTGCCATAATTGTACTACAGTCAGAGTCAAAATGTTTTCTCTCATTAAATTATGTCCAGAATCCAAGAAAACTTTTGTGAGATTTATCAAGCCGCAGGCATTGACAAATCCAGTCTCAGGTAAAATCCATTAGTTGTTACATTCTCCAATGTGTTAGTTAGCACGGATCCATTACTTATTTTCCATTTTTATTATCCAAGTTTTGTGAATACTTACATGTTTATATAGGTGTGTGCATGCGTGAGTGTCTTTGTGTGTGTGTGTGTGTGTGTGTGTGTAAGTGTGTGTGTATGTTTGTGTGTGTGTGTGTGTGTGTGTGTGTGTGTGTGTGTGAGGGGAGCTAAACGTAAGTGTCGCCTGTAGGAAATGAGAAAGTGTAAGGTTTGCCAGTTAATTAGACCAGTCTGTGGCAAGCATGGAATGATGGGTAGTCTGTTAACTAGGAGGGAATATCGCCTGGGGTTACGGCTATTCCGTTAACCTAGTCTGTACAGTACAAATAGAGTTACCGCAGATTACAAAGGTACAGTACAAATAGAGTTACCTCAGATTAGAAGGGTACAGTACAAATAGAGTTACATCAGATTACAAAGGTACAGTACAAATAGGCTGTTACGTAAGATTACAAGGGTACAGTACAAATAGAGTTACCTTAGATTACAAGGGTACAGTACAAATAGAGTTACCTCAGATTACAAGGGTACAGTACAAATAGAATTACCTCAGATTACAAGGCCACAGTACAAATAGAGTTACCTCAGATTACAAGGTACAGTACAAATAGAGTTACCTCAGATTACAAGGTTACAGTACAAATATACTGTTACCTCATATTACCAAGGTACAGTATAATTATGCTGTTATTTCAGATTACCGAGTACAGCACAAATATGCTATTACCTCGGATTACCATAGTACTGCACAAATAGGCTGTTACCTCAGATTACCAGTGTACTGTACAAATAGGCTGTTACCTCAGATTACCAGGGTAAGTCCACAATAATGAAGATTGTCAGTCCCACAAGTGGTTTTTAACCACATTTCAGCAACACGGTTAATCTTAATTAAATATAGATACAGCTCCGAGAGCTAAGTTTAAATGGTTCCTCGAAGAAGTCAATGATTCAGGGTGTCCCCAGTCCCCAGTCCCAAGTCCCCAGTCCCAAGTCCCTAGTCCCCAGTCCCCAGTCCCAAGTCCCCAGTCCCAAGTCCCCAGTCCCAAGTCCCCAGTCCC
>MUZC01001947.1:59674-80846 GCA_002072015.1 Radix auricularia | reverse complement strand
AGTCCCCAGTCCACAGTCCACAGTCCCCAGTCCCCAGTCCCAAGTCCCCAGTCTACAGTCCCCAGTCCACAGTCCCCACTCCACAGTCCCCAGTCCACAGTCCCCAGTCCACAGTCCCCAGTCCACAGTCCCCAGTCCACACGAATCACAAAAGTCGAAAACTTACAGAATGGCGTGTCTCTGACTACGCTGTGACTCTTACATGCGGTGACTCTGACAATGTGGTGTCTCTTACATGCGGTGACTCTGACAATGTGGTGTCTCTGACAATGTGGTGTCTCTGACAATGTGGTGTCTCTGACAATGTGGTGTCTCTGACAATGTGGTGTCTCTGACAATGTGCTGTCTCTGACAATGTGGTGTCTCTTACATGCGGTGACTCTTACAGTATGGTGTCTCAGACAATGTGGTGTCTCTGACAATGTGGTGTCTCTGACAATGTGGTGTCTCTGACAATGTGGTGTCTCTGACAGTGTGGTGTCTCTGACAATGTGGTGTCTCTGACAATGTGGTGTCTCTGACAATGTGGTGTCTCTGACAATCTGGTGTCTCTGACAATGTGGTGTCTCTGAAAGTGTGGTGTCTCTGACAATGTGGTGTCTCAGACAATGTGGTGTCTCTGACAATGTGGTGTCTCTGACAATGTGGTGTCTCTGACAATGTGGTGTCTCTGAAAATGTGGTGTCTCAGACAATGTGGTGTCTCAGACAATGTGGTGTCTCTGTCAATGTGGTGTCTCAGACAATGTGGTGACTCTGACAATGTGGTGCCTCTGACAATGTGGTGTCTCAGACAATGTGGTGTCTCTGTCAATGTGGTGTCTCAGACAATGTGGTGTCTCAGACAATGTTTAGTCTCAGACAATGCTCTGACTCTAACAATGTTGTGACTCTCACAATGTTGTGACTCTCACAATGTTGTGACTCTCACAATGTTGTGACTCTGTCAATGTGGTGTCTCTGTCATTGTGGTGTCTCAGACAATGTTTAGTCTCAGACAATGCTCTGACTCTAACAATGCTCTGACTCTCACAATGTTGTGACTCTCACAATGCTGTGACTCTAACAATGTTGTGACTCTGACAATGTTGTGACTCTGTCAATGTGGTGTCTCTGTCAATGTGGTGTCTCAGACAATGTTTAGTCTCAGACAATGCTCTGACTCTCACAATGCTCTGACTCCCACAATGTTGTGACTCTCACAATGTTGTGACTCTAACAATGCTCTGACTCTCACAATGTTGTGACTCTCACAATGCTGTGACTCTAACAATGTTGTGACTCTGACAATGTTGTGACTCTGTCAATGTGGTGTCTCTGTCAATGTGGTGTCTCAGACAATGCTCTGACTCTCACAATGCTCTGACTCTCACAATGTTGTGACTCTCACAATGTTGTGACTCTCACAATGCTCTGACTCTCACAATGTTGTGACTCTCACAATGCTCTGACTCTCACAATGTTGTAACTCTCACAATGCTCTGACTCTCACAATGTTGTGACTCTCACAATGCTCTGACTCTCACAATGTTGTGACTCTCACAATGTTGTGACTCTCACAATGCTGTGACTCTCACAATGTTGTGACTCTCACAATGTTGTGACTCTCACAATGCTATGACTCTAACAATGCTCTGACTCTAACAATGCTCTGACTCTAACAATGTTGTGACTCTCACAATGCTGTGACTCTATTAATGCTCTGACTCTATTAATGCTCTGACTCTATTAATGCTCTGACTCTATTAATGCTCTGACTCTAACAATGCTGTAACTCTATTAATGCTCTGACTCTATTAATGCTCTGACTCTATTAATGCTCTGACTCTAACAATGCTCTGACTCTATTAATGCTCTGACTCTAACAATGTTGTGACTCTAACAATGCTCTGACTCTCACAATGTTGTGACTCTCACAATGCTGTAACTCTAACAATGTTGTGACTCTGACAATGCTGTGACTCTAACAATGTTGTGACTCTAACAATGTTGTGACTCTAACAATGTTGTGACTCTAACAAATTTGTGACTCTAACAATGTTGTGACTCTAACAATGTTGTGACTCTCACAATGTTGTGACTCTAACAATGTTGTGACTCTCACAATGTTGTGACTCTAACAATGCTGTGACTCTAACAATGCTCTGACTCTCACAATGTTGTGAATCTAACAATGCTGTGACTCTAACAATGCTGTGACTCTAACAATGCTGTGACTCTAACAATGCTGTGACTCTAACAATGCTCTGACTCTAACAATGCTCTGACTCTAACAATGCTGTGACTCTATTAATGCTCTGACTCTATTAATGCTCTGACTCAAACAATGCTCTGACTCTAACAATGCTCTGACTCTAACAATGCTCTGACTCTAACAATGCTCTGACTCTAACAATGCTCTGACTCTAACAATGCTCTGACTCTATTAATTCTCTGACTCTAACAATGCTCTGACTCTAACAATGCTCTGACTCTAACAATGCTCTGACTCTATTAATGCTCTGACTCTAACAATGCTCTGACTCTCACAATGTTGTGACTCTCACAATGCTGTAACTCTAACAATGTTGTGACTCTAACAATGTTGTGACTCTAACAATGTTGTGACTCTAACAATGTTGTGACTCTAACAATGTTGTGACTCTAACAATGTCGTGACTCTAACAATGTTGTGACTCTAACAATGTTGTGACTCTAACAATGTTTGTGACTCTAACAATGTTGTGACTCTAACAATGTTGTGACTCTAACAATGTTGTGACTCTAACAATGTTGTGACTCTAACAATGTTGTGACTCTCACAATGTTGTGACTCTAACAATGTTGTGACTCTAACAATGTTGTGACTCTCACAATGTTGTGTATCTGACAATGCTGTGACTCTAACAATACTGTAAATCTAACAATGTTATGACTCTGACAGTGCTGTCACTCTGACAATGTTGTGACTCTAACAATGCTATGACTCTGACATTTTGTGACTCTCAATATGCAGAGATTCTCAGCAGACTGATATTTTTAAATAAACAGATTGAGATTCACAAAATGCAAAGACCCATTAGCATGAAACTTTCTATAGTCTAAGATTTATTGATAAATGAGCCGTGAAAAGTATAGAACTACGACCACACATTTAAAGATGAGACGTGAAACATAGAACTTTTGAGACACATTTATAGATGAGACGTGAAACTTAGAAATTTTGAGACACATTTAAAGATGAGACGTGAAACATATAGAAATTTTGAGACACATTTAAAGATGAGACCTTGAAACATATAGAACTTTTGATACTCACGCAAATGAAGGTAATGTCTTGTACACGGGGATTTCAATTACGTGATGTAAGAAGATTTGAGTCTCAATACCCAGGCCCAGACCTCCTCAATACCCAGGCCCAGACCTCCTCAATACCCAGGTCCAGACCTCCTCAATACCCAGGCCCAGACCTCCTCAATACCCAGGCCCAGACCTCCTCAATACCAAGGCCCAGACCTCCTCAATACCCAGGCCCAGACCTCATCAATTCTGTCTGCACACAATTTAGCCAAGGAGCTTTCTCTCTCTCCGATCTCCTTTCCCAACCGAAAACAAAGTAACTTTTCCGCACTTAACCAAGAATAGTGGAAACAGGAATGTACTTAAGTCCCTTGAGACTTAAGAAAAAGTAATGCCACTTGTACCTGAGCCAAGCTTTAATATTATTACTTAATAGGTGAACTAAGTAATAAAATGTGGTAGTGGTATTTAAACTTACGTTATTTTTTATGTTTTCTTTCTCTTTACGGTAAAAGGGAGCTAACTCATACTGACCAAATGCCATAAATTAACACTCTAGCTATGCGTTATCTAAATGATCTCAACTCACGGACTATATGAATGGAGCATTAAATTGTCCTCATATCTTCTATCTAAATAATGACTCATAGAGCATTAAAATGTCCTCATATCTTCTATCTAAATATTGACTCATAGAGCATTAAAATGTCCTCACATTTCTATCTAAATAATGACTCATAGAGCATTAAAATGTCGTCATATCTTCTATCTAAATAATGACTCATAGAGCATTAAAATGTCCTCATATCTTCTATCTAAATAATGACTCATAGAGCATTAAAATGTCCCCATATCTTCTATCTAAATAATGACTCATAGAGCATTAAAATGTCCTCATATCTTCTATCTAAATAATGACTCATAGAGCATTAAAATGTCCTCACATCTTTAATCTAAATAATAACCATTAAGTCTTGGTAACCTTTTTTCTATTTAAGTGTTTAATGTGGTGTCAGAAGAGTGGTAATTACAAAAACAAGAGTTCCCGCCCCTGACCACAGATGAGCACTAAATCTATTGATGAAGATGTAATACAATTTAATTCAAATATAAATAGTGTGTTATAAAATCAATGATATGCGTGCTTGAACACAAGAAGGATCAATGCTAGGACACATCTCCCTGGCGATGATTACAAGCTCTGTTCTACTATTTGCATAATCTGTGTATGTTCTCGGTGCATGCTAACAGAACGAGACCTTAACGGGACTTTAAAGTTTTTCTTCACAAAGGTACGACGACAATGAACACAAAAATTGTTCTCTTCTTAAATATTATCGTGTAAATAAAATATTGCTAACTGCAGGTTCCAGAAATACACATTCAGCATCAAAGTGTTTCAGACATGCTCCATCACAAATAGTAGTTTTTAGTTCTTTTTATTCAATACTTAAATAACATATCGTTAAAATGAATCCAATCAAGAAATATATATTACAATTTTATCATAAGTGATTATAAAATATGAATTTTTTTTTTTTATATCAGCAACTTAATTATTGATTTATCTTATGCTGTCGGTGTTCTGTTGCTATTTAATCAATTAAAGAATCCTTTTGGGGTAAACAAATAAGCATCAACTATAAAACATAATGAGTTTAAAACATATAGACAATGTACACGTACTTATATTTAGGTAAATGTTACCATCAGTACAAGAAACAATAACACATTTTAAAAAAATACCTGGTATAACATCTACCTTGCCGTAGAAGCGAGTAAAGTAGATAAAAGAAGAGGTAGCCGAACCTATAGAGTTAAACCGCAATAGAATGGTTAAAGTAACACGTTTCTATGTTTTTAGTGTGTTTTTAACGCTATTTCCCTTGGGGAAAATTGCGTTTATATAGTTTGAAATGTCTGTCCTGTGCGTTAGAGATTTGAAGAGCAATTCCTCCTGAACCATACCAGATAGGGGGATCGGGTCTTTTGCAAATATGTTGTGGAGCTCCCATATGTGCACGGGCCCAAAACTACAGAAAAGGTTTATTGGATTTCCTGGAAAATAATAAATAAGAAACGAAAAAATATTAGTTGCTAAACTAGAATGATTTTCCTTGAATAAAAAAAAATCTGAAATTCTTTGTTGGTAATTGCGTTTAAATACTCATTCGTCCATTTTATAACTTGTTTCGTGTTCGTTAACATTTTTCGTGTTGTTTTTATTTAACTTAACGGATGTTTCTTTTCTGTAAAAATTGTTTGCGTCCGTTTTAAAGAAACCCAAATACAATGTTGTATGTTGGGGAGTGACGGACAGTTCACGGGCCACAACTGTGAGGTGGTTTGAGGGCAACAGTGCTCAGCCGCCCTTGTTTCACTAGTTAGCGTCAGGAACCCATTCAGAGCTGTGTAGACCCAGGGACAACCTTGTCCACGGGAACAAAACCATGCCTTCACAGAGATTCAAACCCACGATTCGCGGTATGCCAGCAGAACGCGCATGACTGTCGACCATTGTGCTCCAAAACTGGATAAAAAGACAATAGAGTTTATGGAAAATTGTGAATGTGGCATAATCTATTAACATTTAATACACATTTAACTCAATGGTACTCGTATGAACTTATTTAGTTGCAAACAAAAAAAAGAAACAATTTTAAAAAAGGTTATAGAGAACAACAATGATATTCATCCTTGTACGCACATCAAAACTGCACCTTCAAGTCCGACTGATAAGTAAAACAGTTGCAAGTGTTTCCCCGCATAAGCTTATATTCCACATAGTAGTAACAGTTACTGCACTCCCGGGTCTCAACACTTCCTACAGCAGAAGAGCCGCCCAACGGCTGACCTCAGTACCGCCGTCTCAGACATTAAGTGCAGCGTTCTCTAAGTTTAATGCGATGAGAATAAAACGCTTTTGAGTTAGGGCAAATTAAATGTCGGCGTTTATTTTCTTCTCAAAATAACTGGGGACAAGAATTTAAGGAAATGCTTCGCTAAAGTACATAACATCTAAAGCTGATGGGGTAAATGAAGACAGCTTTACGGCAATCTGTTCACCAGTAAACAGTATTGACTAATCAAGCTACATTGGTACTAGTAGATTACATGTAGTATTATAACATTCGTCGATAAAATGAAACGCATTCTGGTTCTGCTTAGTGCCGCCCCTGCCCAGATAGGTCGTTAAAACAGAGAAATGCCGGATGAGTTTTTAAAAAAGAAACAGAAAACCTCAAATTGTATTGAGAGAAAAAAACTTGATTTGATGCTGAACGTAACTTACATTTGTTAAATGTTTATTAATTCATTCAACAATCGATGCTTACATTTTCGCTAGTGTTGTTAAAGCCATTAAACGGACATTCCCCTCTAGCAGTCGATTACACTCGTTAGACTAAGTTCAAGCCATCGTAAAAATGTCTTATCTCCTCGTCTTTCCTCAGAGCAACATTACCTGGGAAGGTAACGGGGAATACTGTTAACGGTGTCAGGTAAATTCACAGCCCATTACGCAAACTTTTCTTTTTATATTTATTTTGGGCTACACTTTCTTTCTTTTGGTGAGCTATAGAAAACATTGGGCACCAAGGGGGACAATCTAGTTAGGTAATCAATAGCTGGCCCCCTGCAGGACGCTTCCAGCCAATGCACTCCCCTTTAGTCTTTCTTTGTGGCGGACGTACACGGCGGTTGATCGGCTCGCTTGAAACTAAAAAGCAGACGGGTTTAATTTTCCCGGGCCAGCGGAGGGTTATTTGCAGTGATAGATCTTCAAGTCAAGTTTGTGAAACTGCGTAGAAATAATCCATGAGTGATCTGTTTGTAATTAAACACTTCTCACTAATTCGTTGGGATATTTAATGTGGAAGTTTTCTGTGGGTGTGAAACGTCTTTAAAAAAAAAAATACAGTAAATATCTATTTCAATTAAAACAAGTGCATATTATGAACATGGTTATTTGAAACAATTCGTGCAGTACTTAAGGATAAAATAAAGGAAGAAGAATACATAATGACTCAGAATATATGTTGTCTAAAGATCGCATCAAATGAATAAGTAATACGTAATTAGTTAAAAGCATTGCGTCTTGGTAAAACATTTATTAATGTAAATTTTCTTCATTAAAGATCCGTTACATGTGACAAAGATTAATCAGGTACACCCCATGTAGTCTTTTAACTTTTTAAAGTTTTATGAACTAAATTATATGACGTCATCAGGTTAGTATTTGTTATACCTGACATTGATTACAGATTAATGTTTATTTTATGTTCAACCTTTAGAAGATCTTTAATATAAAGTTGAAAGTTACTTATCGTTGTTTTCTTAACAATCAATCTCAAGTTAATTTTAAAAAATTATATTCCAGGAGCGTTTGGTGTACAATTATTTCTATTAATTAAAAATATGTTTTTGTTTGTTTTTTTAATGGCGATTTCGCTTCCATGCAGTAATCGCCAGTTAAACTCTTGGATAATTTGCCAGTTAAACCAATGCAGTATTCGTCAGTTACACTCTTGGATGATTTGTCAGTAAGTTAAACCTATACAGTAATTGCCAGTTAAACCAATGCAGTAGTCGTCAGTTACACTCTTGGATGATTTGCTAGTTAAGCCCATGCAGTAATTGCCAGTTAAACCAATGCAGTAGTCTTCAGTTACACTCTTGGATGATTTGCCAGTTAAACCCATGCAGTAATTGCCAGTTAAACCAATGCAGTAGTCGTCAGTCAAAATATTGAATGAATGCCAGTTAAACCCACGCAGTAGGCCCCAGTTAAACTCTTGGAAGATTTGCCAGTTAAATCCATGAAGTATACGACAATTAAACTCTTGGATCATTTGCCTGTTAAGCCCATGGAGTAGGCCCAAGTTTAAACCCGCAGAGCAGCCGTTTGTTTCATAAATTTGACGTGTGAATGTGAGAATGTAATGGGCCGCCGTCCAAGGCCAGTGCTGCATACCTAATCTCTACTGAAACCAATTTATCGGGCAGTGTCGGTGAGGCCCACGTTTCAGAGGCCGCGGCAAGTCCTTAATGTCATCATAAAGTTTCTCACGTCATGGGCGGCACAACACCTCACAGCTGAGAAAATCTACGTCATTGAGCATACGTCAGCTTCCTCGTGACACTGTCGTCTGGATGTGGTTAAAAAATAGGGATTGGAAACGTTTTCCATTTATTTCGTTTTTTTTTGGTACGTCTTAAAAGAATACATTTATATCAACTCGTGGTGTCTGCTAGCTTGCTTCAATGCCGAAAATACTTAGGCTCGATTTTTAACCCACTTCCTCGTATGCTAGCGAGCTGAAATTTTGCAGGCAGACTCGTGCTGATCATAAAAATGATCTATCAAAATTTCAGGTTGATCGAATTGCTGTAATTCTCTGTAATTAAATTGATGAATTTTTAGATTATCTCTATTGGTAACATGTTAATTTTTGTGCGTGAGTGTCGCGGTGCGCATTATATTGAACAAGTTTTTAAATACTTTCCTGTAGTGCGGTGCGGTGCGTAATATATTGACGATACTTTTTAGAAATATATTCCGGATCTGTGAATGTTTATGCTAAAAATCTGTTGCAGAGAGCGATTTATATTAAACGCGTGTATATAAATCTTTTCCCGTAATCAAATTCAGCTTTAATTAATCAGGCAGACTGTAGATCTAGTATATTCCCCCCCCCCACCCTTTAAATCCTTTTTATGAGGAATCACTAAAATTTTGGATTTTCAGATTATCGTGCGATGCGTATTATAATGAACATATTTTTAGTTATGTCTCGTATAAAAGGGTTTAAAGTTAAAAAATACATTATTTGGACGGGTTTTTAAAATCTAAAACTAAAAAAGATATCTCCTGGTAACTAAATAAAATAATATGTAAAGCTTATTGTTTGAAATATGTTTATAATTTAAGTTGGAATGTGCAGCTTTGAGATGCCTTTCTTGAATTTCTGTAAGGATAAAACTTTAAAAAGACATCAAGGAAATGAACAAGAGGTTTCAACTTTTTCATGGATAACAATATGTCAATATGGATAACATACTTGAACACAAGCTAAGAATTAAGGTAAGCACTTTTATTTTAAATTATGAAATCTTTCTCTCTCTCTCTCTCTTTCTTTCTCTCTGTTTCTCTATCTCTCTCTGTGTCTCTAGGTGTCCCTCTCTTTCTCCCCCCTATATCTCTCTCTGTGTCTTTATGTCTACCTCTCTTTCTCCCCCCTCTATCTCTCTCTGTGTCTTTATGTCTACCTCTCTTTCTCCCCCTCTATCTCTCTCTGTGTCTCTATGTGTCCCTCACTTTCTCCCCCCCTCTATCTCTCTCTGTGTCTCTATGTCTACCTCTCTTTCGCACCCCTCTATCTCTCTCTGTGTCTCTATGTGTCCCTCTCTTTCTCCCCCCTCTATCTCTCTCTGTGTCTCTATGTGTCCCTCTCTTTCTCCCCCCTCTATCTCTCTCTGTGTCTCTATGTCTACCTCTCTTTCTCCCCCTTCTATCTCTCTCTGTGTCTCTATGTGTCCCTCTCTTTCTCCCCCTCTATCTCTCTCTGTGTCTCTATATCTACCTCTCTTTCTCACCCCTCTATCTCTCTCTGTGTCTCTATGTGTCCCTCTCTTTCTCCCCCCCTCTATCTCTCTCTGTGTCTCTATGTGTCCCTCTCTTTCTCCCCCCTCTATCTCTCTCTGTGTCTCTATGTCTACCTCTCTTTCTCCCCCCTCTATCTCTCTCTGTGTCTATATGTGTCCCTTTCTTTTTTCCCTCTCTATCTCTCTCTGTGTCTCTATGTGTCCCTCTCTTTGTCCCCCCTCTGTCTCTCCTGGGGAGGGGCTGTGGACAGTTGAAAGGCGGCTATTTAGAAAAAAGGAAAATTATTTCAATTACCATAACAATCTTGTAGACCTATAAGTTCAATCACCATAACAATCTTGTAGACCTATAAGTTCAATCACCATAACAATCTTGTAAACCTATAAGTTCAATCATCATAACAATCTTGTAGACCTATAAGTTCAATCATCATAACAATCTTGTAGATCTATAAGTTCAATCACCATAACAATCTTGTTGACCTATAAGTTCAATCACCATAACAATCTTGTAGACCTATAAGTTCAATCACCATACCAATCTTGTAGACCTATATGTTCAATCATCTTAACAATGTTATAGACCTATATTTTAAACAAAGAATTAATGGCATATTTCAAGGACAAAACTCACAGTTATTATATGTCATTGCGCCACGCCATAAAACATTTACTCAATTAACACCGCCCACATACGACATGAGGACACGACACAAACGAGTTTAGTTTGATTATTAAATAACAAAGCCTAGGGCTATCATCAACAGCATCTGTAAATCATTGAGCACGGCATAACATAATACTAATATCTGGTAAAAGCCACAGGTATAAGGTAGTTACTGCGTTAACAGAACGATGGTATTAAACAAAGAAAGGCATCAATTTGATTTTATATAAGCGACAATTTGTCTGACGTGTCTTAGATTCTTAGATAAAGTCAAGATTTGCGCAAATGTGTGTGTATATCTATATCTATATCTATATATCTATATATATATATANTATATTTATATGCAATATACATATACTTTGTAACAAAAATATCAGATAGGTTTTAAAATGTCAAAAAGATTTTTCTCCATATAAATAATTTTAACAATCTTTGATATTCTATACGTGTTCAAATCAGGAGAACAGTAGATCTAGAATAGTACAAGTAGAATAGTACAAGTAGAATAGTACAAGTAGAATAGTACAAGTAGTATAGTACAAGTAGAATAGTACAAGTAGAATAGTACAAGTAGAATAGTACAAGTAGAATAGTACAAGTAGAATAGTACAAGTAGAATAGTACAAGTAGAACAATACAAGTATAAAAGTATAAGTAGTATAGTACAAGTAGAAAAGTACAAGTAGAATGCCATAAGTGGATTATTTCAAGCGGAATAGTATAAGTAGAGCAGCATAATTTGATTAGTACAAGTACTGTAGTACAGGTTGAGCAATACAGGTAAAATAGAACAGGTAGAGTAACACAGGTAGAATAGAACGGGTAGAGTAATACAGGTAGAATAGAACAGGTAGAATAATACAGGTAGAATAGAACAGGTAGAGTAATACAGGTAGAATACAACAGGTACAATGGTACACGTACAGTATTATGATAGATTTGTGTAAGTATATTATCTTCAAGTAAAGGGCTGTGAGCCCAGTTCCTTACTATGATACAGCGTTAATAAATTTTCAATTTTTTATCATTATTATTACAAGTAAAATTTCAAAATAGTATAGTTCAAGTAGAGTAGTAGAAGTAAGTAGACCAGGTATATTAGTACAAGTAGACTAGTAAAAGTAGAGAAATACAAGTAGAGTAGTAAAAGTAGAGTAGTAAAGGTAGATTAGTACAAAAAGAATAGTAAAAGTAGAGTAGTACAAGTAGAGTAGTAAAAGTAAAGTAGAAAAAGTAGAGGAGTAAAAGTAGAGAAGTAAAGGTAGACTAGTACAGGTAGAGTAGTAAAGGTAGAGGAGTACAGGTAGAGTAGTAAAGGTAGAGGAGTACAGGTAGAGTAGTCAGGTAGAGTAGTAAAGGTAGAGGAGTACAGGTAGAGTAGTAAAGGTAGAGGAGTACAGGTAGAGTAGTAAAGGTAGAGGAGTACAAGTAAAGTACTACAATTAAAGTAGTACAAGTAAAGTAATGTAGTAGAAGTAGAGTATAACAAGTAGAGTAGTACAAGTAGAGTAGTATAAGTAGAGTAGTACACGGGGAGTAATACATGTAGAGTAGTGTAAGTAGAGTAATACCATAAGAGCAATAACAATTAAGTAATACATTATTTTGGCAAGCCCCGACAGCCGAGGGAATAGACACGGATCTTCAGTACTACGAGACTCTCAAGAGGAAAGCTACACCGTCACACGCTGGTAGCCATCTAATCGTTGTAGCATACCGCCCCATACCTCCCCCGGTAGTTTTATTTTTCTGCTAATGTCTGTTTTTTTGAGAAAACGAACGTGTCTAAATTGTGATCCTTCGGACATCCGGGTATTCCTGAAGGAAATGTTTGATAGCGAGGCTGGCATATACTCAAGGAACGATGGTGTCACCTGTGGCCATTACATGACTATTCCTGATTTAGTAAACGAAGACCAATGCTAAAACTCCCTGGACATTATTATGATTTATTGATAGCAAGTACTAAAAGGACGTTGACAGTATTATGATTTAATGACGGCAAACACCCATAGTACCTCGACATTAATGTTATTTAATGACGGCAAATACTGAAAGTACCCTGACATTTTTATGTTAAATTGACAATAAATCCTAAAACGTGGCATCGATTGCAATAAACAAATTTTCTAACACCCAGAACTCGTTGACAATTAGCACGACACCAGACTAAAGGTCTACTAAAGTCTGTGTAACACCAGACTAAAGGTCTACTAAAGTCTGTGTAACACCACACTAAATGTCAACTAAAGTCTGTGTAACACCAGACTAAAGGTCTACTAAAGTCTGTGTAACACCAGACTAAAGATCTACTCAAGTCTGTGTAACACCACACTAAAGATCTACTCAAGTCTGTGTTACACCACACTAAATGTCAACTAAAGTCTGTGTAACACCAGACTAAAGGTTTACTAAAGTCTGTGTAACACCACACTAAATGTCAACTAAAGTCTGTGTAACACCAGACTAAAGGTCTACTAAAGTCTGTGTAACACCACACTAAAGATCTACTCAAGTCTGTGTAACACTAGTTGTAACTATAATTAGAAAGCTGGAAAGCAACAAAACTAACAGAACAGCAACTAAGCGCTTTTGAAAGTATATGTCTTTCAGAATATTACAAATACGATGGTCCTATTTGCAGAAATCTACTGCAGTAAAGGCAAACATATGAAGGATAAAGCATTAAAAACATCGCTTGATACCATCATCACTTAATAAATATAGTGTCTTAGGCATCATACAAAGTGGCTACCCAAAAATTATTTTCAGATCTTACGTAATTGAAAAAGAGAAGTGATTCTATACTGCCCAAAGCGCATAATATCAAACGTTAACCGACAAAATAATGGTGAGTGGTAGAAATATCAAAGACACAAAGTCTACAATAAATTAAAAGAAATCTTTTGAATAATTTTATTATAATGTACTTTTGCAAACATTAAAAAATATTTTTTAGACCTGTTGAATGTACTAAATTTAACATTTATTAGAGCAAAACATTTGAGTGAAGGGCGGTAATTGGTAAATACCTGTCTGGTAGGAATGAATTATTCACCACTTGGCATCACGTTAGGTAAACAATCTTCCGTAGAAATGACCCACCGTATTCTTCACAACGAAATAAAATCATGAGTGAAAAGAATCGATAATTGTTTTTAGCTAATCGATCATTTTTTGTCTATTATGACTACATTTTTAGACTTGTTAGTTTACATTGAAGGAATATCCCTCATTTATTAAGATTTTTATACGAGCCAAACAACTTTACTTGGGGATACGGTGGTCGAGGGGCAAGCGCGCTTGACTGGCGTACCGATGGTCACGAGTTCGAATCCACGCGAAGGCTAGGATTTGCTCCTGTGTCACTCAGCTCCGAATGGGTACCCAACCAACAATAGCTAGGCGGCTGGGGTAATGCGTGGAACCCTCATAGCCGTGGCCTGTGACCGCTGCATCACTTGCCGACAGATCATCTGTCATGGTCTGTGGACGCACTTGTCTTCTGCATAGAGGGAGCGTCTGTATATCTAAGATATCCAAGATATCCAAGATATCCAAGATATCCAAGATCTCAATGTTTTCCAATAACCCGTGTATCAAGAAAACATTTTTTCTAATTTTATCTACAAAATAATTTTAATTTTCATGTGTTTATTTCACTCTGCTCCTCTTCACTTTTAGCCTTTGTGTTTAAACCTTTTCTACTTCCTCTCTAACATAGTTGGCCACTCCTTTAAACCTTTTCTACTTCCTCTCTAACATAGTTGGCCACTCCTTTAAACCTTTTCTACTTCCTCTCTAACATAGCTGCCCACTCCTTTAAACCTTTTCTACTTCCTCTCTAACATAGTTGGCCACTCCTTTAAACCTTTTCTACTTCCTCTCTAACATAGCTGCCCACTCTTTGAAACCTTTATCTGATAACTTGTTCGTATAGCTTAACCATAGTCTTTTAACGTTTCGCTTTTTAATGTCTTTATACATTCATTTACACCTTCGTTTCTTTATTCGTTTCATTGTCATGCTGGCTCAGTTCTCATTGTAACACAGAGAAATGGGAAATAAATATGTTCGTATATAGACCAGTGCCATGTAAATTAATGTAGACGAATTTCGCTGCGAATAAATGATTCTCCACAATGTTATTCTCCACAGTGTTTTGTTTTCAAGAAGCGACCAAATGTATTAAATACATTGTTATTTAGAGGATACTGGCAAACTCTCTAGTTACTTAATACTATGTCTGTAAACTCCAAGGCCCTCAGTTATCATATGATATACAAACGGCAAACTATCCCATTAGCTTGAGTATCCAAGTCTGATCCATATTCTCCCATAGTATGGGACCTCACATTTCGTGGCTACCCAAGATAAGAAGCGTGGCCATTCCTTTAAGACAGTACTCGTACTATGGCGTAAAAATGACCTTGAAAAGAATCTAATATCTACTGGTCTATTAATGGAAAAGATCTGTGGGGGCTATGAAAAATGTTAATAATTTTTTTTAACAATATGCCGTTTAAGGGGCGAAATAAAAGACCAATCTGATTTTCATATGTGTTACTTGTTTGCACAACTATTGTTTTTTTTTCATCACATATTTCTTTAAGATTTACTAAAACTTGTAAAAGCTTAACAATATAACGCCTTCGTTTTATTTATAATTAGTGAGGAATAAACGAAATTCTACATGTTTTACTGGACCAGATAAACACACAACACAATCCATATATTTCACTGGACCAGATTACGCACCACAATTCACATGTTTCACTGGACCAGATTACGCACCACAATTCACATGTTTCACTGGACCAGATTACGCACCACTATTCACATGTTTCATTGGACCAGATGAACGCACCCCAATTAACATGTTTCACTGGACTAGATGAACGCACCCCAATTCACATGTTTCATTGGACCAGATGAACGCACCACAATTCACATGTTTCACTGGACTAGATGAACGCACCCCAATTCACATGTTTCATTAGACCAGATGTACGCACCACACCATTCACATGTTTCATTGGACCAGATGTACGCACCAGAATTCACATGTTTCATTGGACCAGATGTACGCATCAGATTTCACAAGTTTCATTGGACCAGATGTGCGCATCAGATTTCACATGTTTCATTGGACCAGATGAACGCACCAGAATTCACATGTTTCATTGGACCAGATGAACGCACCAGAATTCACATGTTTCATTGGACCAGATGTACGCATCAGATTTCACAAGTTTCATTGGACCAGATGTACGCACCACATTCTACATGTTTCACTGGACCAGATGAACACACCACAATTCACATGTTTCACTGGACCAGATGAACACACCACAATTCACATGTTTCATTGGACCAGATGAACACATCACAATCCACATGTTTCACTGGACCAGATGAACACATCACAATCCACATGTTTCATTGGACCAGATGAACGCACCATAATCCACATGTTTCATTGGACCAGATGAACGCACCACAATTCACATGTTTCATAGGTTCAGCTGAACGCACCACATTCTATATGTTTCCAAAGCCCTAGAACTATTTTATAGTAAATTTTTTTTAACGTTATTTGACTTATTAACAAAATAAAGTTAAAACACGCCACACAATGCCGGTGTTGCAAAATAAATCCTCCCCCATACAGAGTCTCCCCGCGGAGATTCCATTTTAAAACAAACTCTTCGCCGGAGAATATATTTTACTCCCAATTAAAATAAATCCTCCCCTACCCTGTAAAAATAATGTCTCCCCCAAAATAAATCCGCCCCCATCACACTATCTTTATTAAACAAAGAGATCATTGAAAAAGAAAAGAATACAGAATACTTACTTTTGTATTGCTGTAACATTCCCAATTGTTTACTGTAATACTATTTATGGTAGTGGCGTAGATATACAGAGATATTAGGGGGGGGTGAGGACCATACCGTTTGACACTTCTCAGGGGCGTTACATAATTTGAAAAATAGCTTAATTACTTGATTGTTTTCGGTGTATAAGGGTGGTTGTTTTGTTTCATAAAGCAAGGATTACGTCTTCGAAGGCATGAGTTTGTGTTGTTAATAAACGGCCAAGTCACTCAAACGCCGGGTTTTCAGACATCCTTTGATGAAGTCGGGGGGAAAGGGGGTGGGGGCGACCCAATTAAGAAAAAAGGCACGGGGGGGGGGGGAACAAAAATCAGGCTACGCAAGTGACCTGTTTAACCTATAACCCTATTATGCAGTGATTTTTTTACTCTGTAAATGCAGTGTGTTGTGAGAAGCAGGGGCGAGGTGTCAATAGAGGGGTGGTGCTGGGGGTGCTGACCGCACTGTGTGACACAAAGGGTGACATTCCTATTATTTGGCACTGGAAATCAAAGGAGTTTTATTGATTTAGTCGTGATGTGGGGACACCTTGAGCTTATAGCAGTGGGTTACTCAAAACTTATTGACGCCTCTGGGGAGACAGCCTCACTAATAATATATATATATAATAAGTTATTCCTTTAATAACTTTACCGAGACGTTTTTTTTCACTATCAAACTATCAAATGTCAAATCCAATAATTAAGTAAACATTGGCGTCTGGCCTTTTAAAGTTAAATATTTTCCAACACCGATTTATTTATGTTACAATAATAATGTGTCAGATTATATCTATGACTACAAACAAACAAACACACAAACAAAACACAACTGATTATAACCACACAGCCTTAACTACAATCATCAATACTTTCATCACAATAACAGGTATTGCAAAATGTATCTTTCAAATATTATAAAAAGAACTATTAAACATACATACACACATACATAGATACATGCATGCATGCATACATTCATCCATGCATCAATGCATAGATACAAACATACATATATATATATATACATACATTCATACGTACAAACATACACACATGTACACACAATACATACACAAAAATACAAACATTAACACATAAATACATACAAACATGTATATGGATATAAAAAATTACTTTATACATTGCAGAAGCTCCTTCTTTACAGGAGATTATTGCGTCCTACGCTTTTCCACAGTTTATTCGTGGTTATGTCTAGTCTTGCAGTTTTAATTATGGTTGCAATGGATCACCCCTTTGGATAATTCGGTATCCCTGCATGTTTTTAAATCGGGTCTCCAGCTACTGGTTCGGCCAGATTTCACTATATAAATCCGGTCAAATCCTAGTTTTAATATGTGTGTGTGTTTGTGTGTGTGTATGTGTGTGTGTGTATGTGTGTGTGTGTATGTGTATGTGTGTGTATGTGTGTATGTATGTATGTATGTATGTGTGTGTGTATGTGTGTGTATGTATGTGTGTGTGTATGTGTGTTTGTGTGTGTGTATGTGTGTGTGTATGTGTGTGTGAGTATGTATGTATGTATGTGTGTGTATGTGTGTGTGTATGTGTATGTGTGTGTATGTATGTATGTGTGTATGTGTGTGTGTGTATGTATGTGTGTATGTGTGTGTGTATGTGTGTGTGTATGTGTGTGTGTGTATATGTGTGTGTGTGTATGTGTGTGTATGTGTGTGTGTGTATGTGTGTGTGTGTGTATGTATGTGTGTTGTGTATGTGTGTGTGTGTGAAAATACTACTGTTTTCCTTACATTAAAATAAAATTTTATTAGAGTGAGCCTAAAAACTTAAAAATTTAATTCATCATTTCAAATAATTCATTGCAGGGCAATACAATAATATCAGGCAGTAACATAAATAATTTTAAAACAATTAAATAAAATAGCCTACAAAGACATACGTAGAAAAACGTAAAGTAAGTTATAAGCTTATAAAATGATTAGGGAAAGGTTTACACGTATTTACGTTCAACGTTCCCTTTCTCCACGTTTGACTGTTCTATCTTTGGGAAACAAGGCTGCAATTACTTCCCACACAAAACGGCGCATGTCATCAATAAAAAAGCCCACCTCTAAGCTACACCTTCAATCTCTTGGGCCTTAATTAAGACAATTGACTTTATACCTAACTAATTCCGCGGCACGCGAATTTCAAACTAGCTAAGCGTGTGCCTCACCTAAACCCAAGTATGTGATCTGGGCTACACAATAAATTTAACTTGTCGGTAGACTCCAACCCGAGCTCCGACCCTCATTGTTTAAACGTGTGACCTAAGCTTTGTGTGCCTAAATTTTAGCATGTGCTGTGTTTCTTGAGACGGCTACACAAAAAGTAATCCTATTTAAAAGCTTTTTTTTTTTTACTATATTTTAAAAGTAAACTTTAATATTTTTTTAAAATTTACAAACCTTGGCTAATAGACTTTGCTATTTTTTCTTCTGTAAATTTAGTGAACTCTACGCGTAGAAGACCAATAATATTTTAAGGATTACAATGCACAAATAGAAATAGCAACTTTCGTTTAGTCTAAATCCTAACTCGTGTTCCTCAAAAACGTAAAGAAAGACTTTGATGCAAGGTTCTCGTATAAGTTAATCATCTTTATATTTCAGTTCATTTGCCTGGTATTCTTTTTAATAACACTGGGCAATTAACAAACTCTAAACATGTGTCTATACGGGGTTACACTCTCTTAACCCTCAAATTGCTACGCCCCTGACTAAGCTTATAATTGTTGAATTCCCAATAATCATACACAAATGCCTGTAGAACAAATACAAATTATTTTGTAAGCAATAAAGTTTAATAAAACAATTATTTATAATTTCATATAATTAAGGGGAGGATTTATTTTAGCAGAGGAGACGACATTTTAAAACAATTTCTCCGGGGGCGAAATTGTTTTAAAATAAACTCTACGGGGTAGACTTTATTTTGGGGGAGACTTTATTTCGTGACACCGGCGATGATGAAACGTCTCTGTATTCATGTGATATTGAAGGAAAAAACATTTAATAAGTAGATTAACATATTACGCTCCCTCTGTGGCGATAAAGATGTTCATTTATATGGCTTATTGTCTAGAGTCTAGGGTATTATTTGTATGATAATCTTCACGCTCACAAGGTATTATAACTTTAGTGATCTTCTCGCATACGATAAATAACAGACAAAAATTGATGAAAATTTAACTCATGTAATTTAATATACACTTTATATCTTCTTATATAAGATATAAAGAAGCTCCTTCTAAGCAGAAGACGTGGGACGTGGTGGTCGAGAGGTAGCGCTTTCGACTGTCACACTGATGGTCACGAGTTCGAATCCACACGAAAGTGAGGATTTGTTCTCGGGGCCTGAGGAGTCCCCGAGTCACCCAGCTCCGAATGGGTACCTAACTAGACAATAGTTAGGCGGCTGGGGTAATGCGTGGAACCCCTATAGCCGTGGCCTGTGACCGCTGCATCACTTGCCAACAGATCATCTCTCATGGTCTGTGGACGCAATTATCTTCTGCATAGAAGGAGCGTCTGTATATCTAATCTAAGATAGAGAAGATAATTGGGCCTGGTCAGGTCTGCAGTCAGGAGATCAGGTCAACCAAGTGCACTGGTCGGGTGCACCAGGAACCAGACTAAAATAAAAAATAAATTTTGGTAGTTTTCTCTAATTAATCTATAATGCGTCCACCATTTCGACAACCAAGCAGTTAGAGCAAGCTGCCCAGAGGGGATTAAACATAATCACATAATAGGCGAATAAATCTTTATAACAGAACATATGGTTTAAATTAAAGTTCAGTTCTACAACAACGGGTACAGACCTATCTGGCTGATTCCTGATACTTGGATGAATAAACTGCTAAATCAAGATTATTTATTTTATATAAATATTAAATAAAACGTATAAACCTAATCCATTAATCCGATGGAGATCGTGTGCAATCACACTTTGTAAATGAACGGACGTGGAATATTTTATAAAAATATAACCTAACCCATCTATCAGGCGGAGATTGCGTGCAATCACACATAGTCAATGAACGGACGTAGACTATTTACTATAAATATAACCTAACCCATCTATCGGGCGGAGATTGTGTGCAATCACACATAGCATAGTCAATGAACGGACGTAGACTATTTAATATAAATATAACCTAACCCATCTATCAAATGGAGAGCGTGTGTAATCACAAATGGTTAATGAACAGATGTGGCCCCGCACGGTGAACCTTAGACCGTGGGGTTAAAATATTCTAACAATTTTTAAACATGGGCTATTCAATAACTAACCTTTCATTAATTAATAAGCAATATATATAATATAAAGAGGCAAATCAAGTTATCATCCGCCCTTATTCAGAATCCAGTTGGTTACAAATATGTCGGCTCTTCCAAACCAAGGATTAGGATGAATTCTGATTCTATCCTACGAGACTGTGTTCACAGCGTTGTCCTCACACTGCAAGCGTCTTGGTATGAGAAGGACAAAATCTGTATTCAATTAGTTTCTGATTGGTTTCTATTTACGTTAGATGATAACGAGGTCTGCACTCCGATTTGCACCGTTTATTAATATATATAAACACCCAGTGGTGTGGTTCTGTAACGTAACGAGACGCTGAGGAGCGATGTACGACAGTCTACAGCAGTTAGTTTAGTTGAAACGCTGAGGAGCGATGTACGACAGTCTACAGCAGTTAGTTTAGTTGAAAAATCGTGT
>MUZC01001947.1:31397-45196 GCA_002072015.1 Radix auricularia | reverse complement strand
CCCCCACCTTTAATTACGACTGTCCGCACTGACTTATTTAGATTTGAACACGAATGGAATTGTTTAAGGTTAAGTAGGTCGAATACATCACTGCTTTGATCTTTTCAGTGCAACGATCCGATAATCGTTAAAATGTATATTTCGAATACGTGAAAAAAGTATTTAAAGCAAAGAGATTGAACTAGTACTGAAAAGAAAAGTGTTCATCCACATATTGTTTGTTTAGTCGGGGCTACTTAGTTACCAGTTGGGGAAACTTGTCACTCAAGTTACACTACTACAGTCACAGGATCTACTGCTGTCGTTTCAAAATTTACAAAGGTAATTTTTTATTCCTTTAATTAATCGCAGAAAGAATTGTACAATAATTTCGATGTTAAATAGCTTAAAAGCAGATTGATTTGTTTTATTGAGATATTTCCTTGGTCACTATTTGAGCTTATTTCCTACAAGTACAACCGATATACAACCTATGTTTGTTTGATGTTTAACCCTGTCATTGGCTGGGCAGTGGCTATTGAGACGCTAACGTCATAATAGCCCACAGGCTATCGAGACGCTAGCGTCTTAATAGCCCACAGGCTATTGAGACGCAAACAAAATAAGCCAATGAAAATTAAGTATTTAAGGTTGGCGTATTTCGGGGTCGTCCTTGACTGACAACACGCACCAAGTGGGGTAAGGGAGGGGGTCATGCCTTTGTGACGATGTGTGAAGAGGGTGTTAAATATGATGTCACATGTAAATGCGCAACTTTAAATAAAATTTCTACAAAAATATTCGATTGCCTAGCCTTACAGTAAATACATATATAAATGTAACAGTGTGTTTTTCATGTCGAATTTATTGGAAAAAAAAATACAATAGAAGTAATGGAAAGTTCTAATTTATTGTCTTCAATAATGCATGAAGGGGCCTTCCATAATGCTCCAGTGGGTGGGGGCGGAGAAGGGTAACGCATTAGTGAGGATGTAAGACTAGGGGTTGGGGCGACGTTTAACAAATTAAAATGTGCTACTTGAAATAAAAGTTCCATTTCATTGCTCACAATTTATTTAGTTACATTTTCAATGGCTTCACGCGTGTTAACGATATTAGACTTAGAGTGAAGACTTGAACTAAATACATATTACATATTTCTAAGACACAAATGTTAATTAAAACGTGGTAATTTTTTTTTCTTCTTTAAAAAAAAAAAAGATATAGATATAAGCAGTGAAATCGCCATCCCGTTATGTTTATAGAAACACTTGGCGAAAGAGAAACATCTAATAATTTCAAGAAATGGAAATATAAATCAGACGAAGATATTTTAGCAATGTGTGAACGTTTGGTCTGAATTTAAAAGTTCAGAATTTCGTTTGCATTAAAATATAATTTATAAAACATTATTGCATATCAGTCTTGACTCAGTCAGTCAGTTATAAATGCCGTTAGAGTCTGCGCGGTTTACGTTACTAGGCTTAGTAGTATGCAAATTATATTTGTTGTGCGTAAGTACCCATTCAGTAGAGACCCCCCCCCCTTCCTCCGTACGCACCCATACGCAAAATCGTTTTCCCGTTGTGGCTTTCACTGTTACTTTAGATACTTTAACTTCCTCCTTTTTCCTATATTCTGTGTCCTTCTTTGTTTTTGTTTTTCCTTTCTTTTTATTTTTTAACATATAATATGTTTTAAGATTTATTTAAGTAATTATTTATGTTATTGTACTGATGAAGGCATAGCCGAAACGTCTACTGTTATTAGTATTAGTATTAGTTCATAAATAAAGCTTAAATTTATTGTCTTCTTACACAAATAGTTTGTGTAATTTGTTTTTTAAAGAGATAGCAAGCTATCGATTATTTTTGTAGAAGTTTTGTTTAAAGTTGCTCATTTACATGCGACATCATATTTAACACTCTCTCACACACCGTCACAAATGCATGACCCCCTCCCTTACCCCACTTTTGCGCGTGATGTCAGTCAAGGACGACTACTTAATTTTCATTGCCTTACTTTGTTTGCGTCTCAATAGCCTGTGGGCTATTAAGACGCTAGCGTCTCAATAGCCACTGCCCATTGGCTGACATTGGTCCATCCAATTCTTAAGATATGATGGTTGTACTATTTAATCCTTAATCCTATCATCGGTACAACCAATTAGGCCTATCAAGCTATTATGGTTATATGGTGTTTAATCCAGTTAGTGATGTCTGATAACTATTATCGAGGACCTGGGCCTATGAAATGAATGACTTGAGGTTGGCTGTTTACCAGCTAGAAAGATGTGAACCATAGACAGTAAAGAACTGTCAGCTGGCGTTGAAAAAGATTGTATTCTATAATTTATTTACGTCTTTATGACAGTTTTTGCATAAATTGAGGAAACGGTTCTGCGGTGTAGCGGTTATCACGTCTGCTTCACACGCGGAAGGTCGCGAGTTCGAACCTCGCCAGAACCTCATTTTTGCATAAAGTAAGAAGTGGAGCAGATAAATTCTTTTAACATGATGTGTTCTTTCTGTCTGTCAGCAGCTAAGTTTTCATTTCATATTTTATCCATTTTCGTTATTATGTTTTATCTATTTTCGTTATTATGTTTTATCTATTTTCGTTATTATGTTTTATCTATTTTCGTTATTATGTTTTATCTGTTTTCGTTATTATGTTTTATCTATTTTCGTTATTATGTTTTATCTATTTTCGTGTCTATCTGTTCGTTGAAGAAGGTTTTTTTCCGAAATGTTCGTTGCTCTGTGACGTCTCGTCAGATACCCTATTTGAATAACATATAACAATTGATTTCAAGACCTGATTGAGCCGCCATCTAAGTTCGTGTTTTACAAGATATGCAGCCTAATTGAGTATGTAGTAGTAAATGCTAATGTTCTAATAGGAAACATCAACTGATGATGTGTTACTAAATCCGTCAAACCGGACAGTAATGAAGCATGTGTAAAGATAGTTTTAATCATTATAAACTCTCCAAGATAAATGAGATGGGAGGACACAGTGAAATTATTACTGCAACATTTAAAATGCATACCTATAGCATTTAGTTAATTTGCGTGTTTTAACTTAACTTCTTTTGTATGTTCCCTTTGTAATCAAAATTATCAATGTTCTACAGCCTTTAAACAACTTAAGGTGAGTCAGAAAACAATGTTTAAGAAGTATGCATACAACTACAAACATGTCTCCAGGTGACTCCCCCCCACGCACACACAAACGCACGCACACACACACCACACAAACATCCCACACAGCGCTCACATGTAATCGATTATCAATTTTTTAGACTGAGAATCGTATTCGTTTGTTTCTCTCGCCATTTTTTGTTGTTGATATATTAATTGTGCGCAAGTTAATCAACAAACAATTAGAGGCACGCGTTGTACGTCAGACACCCTCGCAGCGGATGTCAAAACAACTCGTCATTCAGAAAACAATTCTCTGTTTTAAGCGAACGTTTGAACATTGCTCAATAAGCAACTGACGCCATAGAGTGTTAAATAGTAAACCTAGTTTTGAAATTACATCTGTTATCACAAGTCAAGGTTGTTATTTATTGGGTCAAACTGAATGAGCTGAACATGTGGTTCAATAGGTGCACCCTGACATTGACATGACTTATTGACCGTACATTGACATGAGCTGTTGACCGTGATAACCTTGACATGAGCTATTGACCGTGACCGTGACATTGTGGTTAGTTAGAATTTGTTTCATACATTTAATCAAGCTTTTTTTTTTCGTATGATACTGGTCGACATGGGCTTTGGCGTCATACAGCGATTGAACTCCATGAATACGATGGAATAAATTTATGGTTTGGGCTGACGTAGTTTCCAGGGATAGAATAAAACTATTTGATAAAGAGATTTTTAAAAATTACGTTGAAAACGACTACATTTCTTCTATATGCTCACATTGAATTGTCAAGTCCTGCAATGCAATGATAATGTAAGATAAAATAGTTTTTGTTGCACTGTCTGTTAAGTAATGACGGATTGAGTTGATCTGTCGCATGGCAGTATAGACAGAGCGACAGATGTGGTTGGTGAAGTTGTTGGTAGACTTGTTGTCAGAAATAATGTACTTGGGGAAGATATAAGCTAATAGGTGGCAAATTTATTTTTATAGTGAAGGGGATCTTTTGTAAACTTTTAATTGTGTAATTCCTTAATCAATTCCAGACCCCTGTGTCAGGTCTCGTTGTCTAAGGTTTTGCCTTGCTCTCCCTATCAACTCGTACACATAAAATGACACAAGTCTAGGTGAAACAATGCAATGTTCATTCCATCGAGGAACCTGCGAGTTCTCATAGGACCACGCATATGAACGTTTATACAACTCGTAACATATTTACATAATCTCCCTGGATCGCAGTACAGGTAAGACACATCGTCAGGCCTCTCTACACACAATTTCATGCACTCAACATGTAAGCCCTCGGTTCAACTGACTGGCATGGGCAACGCTTCAGTCTCTCTCTCCTTCCCTGACCGTTGTCACTCCTTGTTCCTATATACCCAACTGGTCTCGACTGACCTTCGAATCACCTCTCTCCTGCCCCTGATCTCATCATGAATAACATCAGTTTGTTATGTACATATTATACATTTATTGACCTGGTTGTATAAAATAATTAAAATACTGATTGGAACTAAATTACATAAATGAAAAGAACGTCGATGGATATTTTTTTTCTGTTTCCCTGTTTTCCAGATCAAAGCAATTTTTCAACATTCTCCTATTTAATAACGTCCCTTCTCAACATTCTCCTATTTAATAAAGCCCCTTCTCAACATCCTCCTATTTCATAAAGTCTTTGGTTATCACAATCAAAGAAATCATCGATCTCCCTTTCCGTTTGCTGAGACTAAGCCCCATACACGCTGGGCCAATTTCATCTTTAAAAACAAATCTCTTTTTTTTTGTCAACGCCATGGTTGATCCTAACCATTTTAGTTTTAGCTACTTGACTCCTCTTAATAACTTTCTCAGAACTTTTGTTTAGTGAATTCACTCAACATCTTCGAGAAGAACACAAAATCAATCATTTATTTATTTTTGCACGAGCCATTCATTAAATATTAGCAACTGCCGTACTAACTCACTTTGGTACACTATCATCGCTACAAGTTATCTTTATAAGAATTACCACCTGTTACTAAATCACGCCATTTAAAGAGTTTAAATACTTTGATTTCTACAAAAATTTTGATTCTGAAATATAATTTCGTTAATATTTACTACTAATTATATATATGATCCTTATGATTCAACTATCACTGACTCCATTCTTTTTCTAAAGATAGATACGATCAAATGGCTGAATAAAGAAATTCATGAACTAGACCTGCTGTAAATGAGCCGCATCTTACTTGTCTTTTATATGTCTTTGATTCTTATATGAGCCAAGGAGGAATTAATCGATTGTAACAGATGATACAAGACAACCTGTCCATTAAAAAAAACAAGGGAAAAAACAACTAATAACAAATTTTAAGTTTAATTTTTTTTAAAAAAGGTAAATAAAACTAACCTTTGCGTACTTAAAACAAATGGACAATATCACTATTTTACTTTTTGTTCTTAATGTTAACTTAAACATATTGGGGGTCATGTCTGAGCGTGTATTCGAGGTGGTCGGACTTCAGGCACGTAACCTTGATCTCGTTTTATTTTGAAATTAAATTAAAATCATAAAGATGAATTGCGTGAGTCTTCTACATAGATATGATAGCGTACAACCATCCCTCTCCCCACCCCAAATGTCCTCGTAAACTATTTCGTGACCCTCCGTGGGGTGTGTCCAGTTCCAAATTTTGACTAATGATGCCCTATAGACGAAAGCAGATTGAGGGCTGATAGGTTAGGGAGATAACCAGTTGGTGACTTTTTCAAGTGCTTTCATGATATCTTGGAATCTCAGCTTGACATAATTTATTCCCTTGCTCTATGTCATATCTGTATCAGTGCTCTTCTATTACTTAATACAGTTTCAAAACTTTTTTTTTTTTTTTTTGCGATGGCCCCTTTTTAGAAGCCATGTTGAAATTGAAATAAGTCATTTTAATTAAAGTTTTTATAAAATAAAGCAAATTTTCCTTATACTGAATTCTTTTTAAGTCGACAGTTGACGACCCCCAAGGCACCCACAGACTGGGAACCTCTGACATATACATTTCATTCCAACGCTACGTTACAACTAATTTCATTTCATTTAATCCCAATCTTACTATTCTGTATGAAGATTGGAATGGCTCTCTATTATATTTGACTACAGAAGTTTTTAATTTCTAATATCTGCAACGATTGGTTCTAAGTTCTTGGTGGAGTAGACGTCTTAAAACATTTGGATTTCGTGCCACCGTTCAGCTCGTGGTGAATTATTTAGAAATAACCGTTGAGCTGCAACAATAATCTGAAATCTAGAAGAGAAGCACAGAACATTCAACAATTTCTTTAGTGACGAGACAATATTAAAACATTAAAACACATTCTTTGATTTAAACTTCATTGGACAATTAATCAAAGTACCGTTGATTTCGTTCCGTGCTCTAATGATGATATCTACCCTTACTCTCAGCTTGTACTAGACCAGAGGTCGGCAACCTTTTGAGACGAAAGAGCCAAAATTATCAAGTTACAAAATTCCACTGTTTTTAAAGATCCACTATTTTAAAGAGCCAAATTAAAGGACATAATTATTAATATTTGAGCTTGGAACTGGAGAGCCACATCTTGACATCGAAAGAGCCGCACATGGCTCGCGAGCCGCAGGTTGCCCACCCTGCTCTAGACTCTGTTACAGTGTCACATAGTTAAAGATATGTGTAGTTTAAAAGGATTAATTTACTTTACTGTCAGATGTTCAATGTCATTCAATGAAAAACAAGTAGTTACGACTTCCTTCTGCCAAAAACTTATGAGCCGTTCACATAGACCTATAACGGTACTTTAATAATTGGCCAGTGAAAACCAAGTATTTACGACTTTGGTACTGCCAAAATCTAAAGAGCAGTTCACACAGTCCAATAACGTTACTTTAATAATTGGCCAATGAAAACAAATCTCAAACTATCCACATTGGTATTCTTATAAAATCGATGACATTTTATCTTATCACAATTTTTAGATTATTTTTTATCATTACAGTCTCATAGGACTATAAATGACTCGGTAACTTCAATCGCAATATTGATTAATTTTAAATAGTTTGAAGAATCTAATGCGGACAATTCAGGGAATAATGAATAGTTTTTCATAGGTAAAAAAAATAAAAAAATATATCGTTTCTTTCAGAGCTCCACTCTAGCCTTTTTATCTCCATGAAACCCGAGGAAATTGTTCTCTTTCCCATCGCTGCTCTTGTAATCCTAATGTAGCAGTAAACTTGAATCCAACATGGCTGATTAATGTCTGTTTATCTGTTCCTTTGAGTTTAACTCGTCTCTCCTACAGATGGAAGCAATCAACAAGGGATAGTTCACTTATAGGTTGGAAACAATTACCAAGAAATAGTTGGGGGGGGGGGGTGGAAACAATTACCAATAGATAATTCACTTATTGGTGGGCAATCAAGATTGCAGCAATTGAAGCAATCACTAAGTGATAGCTCACTTATTGGTAGGGGACGGTGGAGGAAACAATCACTAAGTGATAGCTCACTTATTGGTAGGGGACGGTAGTGGAAACAATGACTAAGTGATAGCTTAGGAGATAGAAACAAGCACCTTGAGATAGTTCACTTATTGGCCGGGGGGGGTGGGTGGAATGTGGCGCCCATTTAAACCAGTTAATCTCAAACTGAGGCCCCATGACCCCAATGTAAATCACCGCCAATTTTATTTTAAAATATATTAAAATTGTGTTCCAGGCTGGGAGAATCCTCCTTCAAGTATGTGAAAAGAGTTTTATTTAACAAAACAAAAAGAAAAATCATGACCTCTCTGTGAAGCAAAATATTTCCTTATGTGATTAAATTAAAGTTTGTTTTTCTTTTTTGCTATTTTTGTTTCCTATTTATAGATGAAATTAAAACGTTGACAAACGTTTGTCATCAAATAAACTCATAAATTAGAAAAAAAAAAATAAAAACCTCCAAAATAGTAATTTACTTCCTACAAGAGATCAATGATGTTAAGTACAAGATGTATAGTTTTTCCTGAAGAGTTGTGTCAAAAATTAAAGAATTAAGCAATAAATAAAACCAAAGTTTTTGACTATAAATCCCTTATATAAAAGACTTTAGTAAGAGTATTAATTATATTCAATCTAATACGCACTGTGCGACCGACCGTGACAGACCATTGTGACATCGAAGGCTGGAGTGTTACAGTGAAGGTGAAATATAGCATACGGCTAAACATGCTACATAGAGATAACTAAAAATTCATTAATTTAAGTAGATCTACTGTACATTTGCTCGATTTCAAATTTTGACACAATGCATTGTTAGGTGACACAATTCTATGTGCAAATAAATTTCAGCTCGATAGGATCAACATAAGTTGGTAAACTTTAACTTTTGTTTTTCCGAGGACCGCGGAGAGAGAGAGTGAGGGAGAGAGAGAGAGAGATAAATAGATAGAGATGGAGAGAGAGAGAGAGAGAGAGAGAGAGAGAGAGAGAGAAGACGGTAAAGTTTATCTAAGGGATTTTAAAATAGCTTATCCACTACACTGTATCATGAATAACGTGACTTGGTCTGTTCAACGTGACTCTGTCATAGACTTGGTCTGATAAACGTGACTCTGTCACAGACTTGGTCTGTTTAACGTGACTCTGTCACAGACTTGGTCTGTTTAACGTGACTCTGTCACAGACTTGGTCTGTTCAACGTGACTCTGTCACAGACTTGGTCTGTTCAACGTGACTCAATCACAGACTTGGTCTGTTCAACGTGACTCTGTCACAGACTTGGTCTGTTCAACGTGACTTAATCACAGATTTGGTCTGTTCAACGTGACTCTGTCACAGACTTGGTCTGTTCAACGTGACTCAATCACAGACTTGGTCTGTTCAACGTGACTCTGTCACAGACTTGGTCTGTTCAACGTGACTCAATCACAGACTTGGTCTGTTTAACGTCACTCTGTCACAGACTGAGTCTGTTCAACATGACTCTGCTACTGGCTTGGGTTATAGAGACGAGTTCATCGTGAATAGTCACCAAAACCATTTCTATGTTACCGTACATCTAACATGAAATGATTGATCGTACTGACCCTCTAATTGTGACTGTTTGAACAACTTTCAGTCTTGTAATTATCTACTTACAGCCGTTTGCTTGTGACGTGTCTTAGGTTTGGGGCTGCTAGAAATAGACACCAGGGTTGTGTAGCTATAAGGACCTAGATTGGTAGACTCGAGGAGCATTCGTCATAATTTGTATTTCCTTGCTCGCTAGACAGCTTCAAGGCGAATAATCGGTGCTATGACGTAGGGGCAGAAAGTTAACTTTTCAACAAGGACAAATCTCACCACCAATTGACAGTCGGTTCGCATCATTCACCCACGACCACCATATCGCCATAACAATACTCACCACCACCAAATCTGCATACGCCACCACCATCACTCCTACCACCAGTATTTACTGAAGTTCTTCCATGTGTACTTGTAATTTACAGGACCTGTAAACACAATAGCACAATTAGCACGTGAAGCGAGGATATCAATTTCTTGAATTGGCTCCCTGACATTTGTACGTAACACAACTTAACGTTTACATCATCACACTTTCCACACACGTTTGGCAGCGCAACTTCTCAATTCAAAGCTAGCATGGGACAACAGCGCTGTCACAACGCCAAGTACAACTATACATTCAACGGATATAAAGTTGTGTATCTTATCGTTAAATATTTATCTTGCAATAACTCGACATGGAGAAAATAATATAAACGACTAAAAAAAGAGCGAGACTTACATCTTTCTAATGTATTTTACAAGTAAGTCATTCCTTTTCAAGGTCTTAATGTTATTCCCGGAAGTAAATTTAATTGTTTTTGTATGCGAACGTTACTATCCATCCGAATCTCCGTACTCTGGGGAATAAAACAATAAAAAAATACGTTAACCTGTTTTACTCGTGGCTATTGAGAGTAACGTCAGTTGACATTACGTATAGGTCGTTGATCAAACGTTACAACCTTTACAAACTGACCACACTCAACTTCCTTTCAGATATAAAAGAAAGAAGCAACAGTTTTTAAATTCATTTTTAAAAAACTGGGTCATCCCACGTCTTCCCATGAAGGACTATTTATGGAAAGTGAGGTGGCTTCCATTAGATTTATTGCCCTCGTTGGTTGTCTAATTCCCTGGCGATTTTCGGACTAGTAGCGCCCAAAGAAATTTTCTCGACTAAAGAATTTTAAAATTGAGTGCACAAAATCAAAATTTGTTTTATTAGCCGTGTGGTTTTGTTTACATGTTGGGGATGCATTATAGAATTACTTGCAAACACCCTTTTCATATATAACGACAAATTTCTACGTGTTTTGAAATTGAAAAAATAAAGCAAAAGCTTTCTCTTTTCACGTTACGTTTACCATCCTACTGAAGCATCAAAAGTGGAAGATGTTGAGAAGCTCTATTTGCTCGACGTAGTTTGGACATCGTACTTCTGTGTGAGTAAGTAAACGAGTATAGTCTTGTTTATTTCCCAAACAATATTGAGCAAATAATCTCTTATTTATTTTAATGTCCATATTAATAAAAAAATTATCAGTTTTATTGTTAAAAATAAACCTCGCGCGGACACCCTGACGTTGTCCAGGGACCCCCAAATCAATTTTAATATTCCACGGACCCCCTGAACGGTTCCGCGGACACCTGGGGGTCCGTACGGAATACTTTGGGGAACCACTGCTCTAGTGTGTTTCGTAATGACATTAGGGATAAGTATACCTCTGTTGGGTGGCGTAATGACATAAGGGGTAAGTATATCTATGTTGGGTGACGTAATGACATTAGGGGTAAGTATACTTATTTTGGATGACGTAATGACATGAGGGGTAAGTATACCTATATTGGGTGGCGTAATGACATTAGGGGTAAGTATACCTATGTTGGGTGACGTAATGACATTAGGGGTAAGTATACTTATTTTGGATGACGTAATGACATGAGGGGTAAGTATACGTATGTTGGGTGACGTAATGACATTAGGGGTATGTATACTTATTTTGGATGACGTAATGACATGAAGGGTAAGTATACCTCTGTTGGGTGACGCAATGACATTAGTGGTAAGTATACCTCTGTTTGGTGGCGTAATGACAATAGGGGTAAGTATACCTATGTTGGGGGACGTAATGACATAAGGGGTAAGTATACCTCTATTGGGTGGCGTAATGACATTATGGGTAAGTATACTTATGTTGGGTGTCGTAATGACATTAGGGATAAGTATACCTCTGTTGGGTGGCGTAATGACATTAGGGGTAAGTATACCTCTGTTGGGTGGCGTAATGACATTAGGGGTAAGTATACCTATGTTGGGGGACGTAATGACATTAGGGGTAAGTATACCTGTGGTGGGTGACGTAATGACTTAAGGGGTAAGTATACCTCTGTTGGGTGGCGTAATGACATTAGGGGTTCGAATAAAATACTTAAGTTTAAGAAAGCCGCTCGCCTTTTAGTTATTCAGTTTTAAATGTTTATTTTATTCTAAGAACTTCCTTGCTGGGTAGATAATAATAGAAGTGACCCTTCTGTCTTGAAGCAAATTTATAAAAAACCGCCATGCTTAACGACCCGGAGATTAGACGATGTTGAATAACATGAAAATCCAGACATTCTGCTTACATAAGTTTTGGGCTACATCATTTCCTGCCGCTGTTGGTTTTATGAGCTTACAAATTTCGGAATTTTTGTGAGACACACAATAACATACTTGGAGGTTCAAGGGTCAATACCAACCATGGAGATTTTGCCTACCCTTAAGGCAACACAAAACCAGGCGACCGAAAATAACAACTTCAATTTGAAAAAAAAGTACCCCCCCCCCCCACAAACACACCATAAAACATTCTTTCCGCGTCACTAAGTGACACCATGAAAGAAAATCACCTTTTCCTGAGCGAGTCCACAGTTTTTGACAAATTGCCAACCACAAACATGCAGTACTTGGCTAACTTAAAATTTCATAATTTTTTAATCAAATGGATTCCCTTTAATAAAAAGTTAGGAGTCTTTGGCCATCGTTGACTCATGACTTAATGTCTAAAAATTGATTTCACATATTTGTCTCCAAAAAGAAATAGACACACGTAGCTTAGTTAACATCAAAATACTTGAATGAACTTGCGCACTAGTCTTGATGATATACAAACCAACATCTGATTGACTCAACACATTGTTTAAAAAAAAAAATTATCTCACCTTTAGCTCTGTTGATATGTTTGACATTAATTGGGGTGGTGAAATCTTGAGATTAGAATGAGTCAACGGAAGGAAGGTTACGTAAGGTCAAGGACGGTATGGATTATTCATCTTGGTTTATAAAAGTAATCAACGTGGATGGTAGTATAAAATTACAAAAAAATGTGCTTTAAAAAGAGTAAGCCTGTAACGTCTTTAGAGAAATATCCAATGCTTTCAATCTTCAGGGGTTCTTCAACATTTTTAAATTTACTGTGGAAAAGGCAACAATTTGATATTCTAGAAACATTATGTATTCAATGTCTCTCATATGTAAATATAAGTGTTGAAAAATATTTGCTGCTGAACTCATTTTCCGTGAAACTGAATTATATACATAAAATACATTGAAATGTGCAAGTGTACAATGAGCCGTTTGAATTAAATATTTATCATACATTCTTGAAGTCAGTCAATGAACCTCTTACCTTAACTTGAATTAATTCATTCGATTAAAGGTAAAATGTAAGGCTGATTCAAATAATAAGAATAGTACACACCTTGGTTCTTATGTCCAGGACTTATTAGAGTTTTAGAAATATTTTTGTTTAACACGAGAGGCTCGCTCCGAGTTACAAGTTGCGTACCTTCATTCTCAAATTGAAATGATTGTTGCTGTTGCTAAGTTCATGAGAGTATACACAACATTATTCTACAGTTTGAAATGACGTCATTAGTTTTACCTTTAATCGCGGAACATTGGTCTAAAAAACTGACAAACTTATTGGAATTTAATCAATAGTTGTATTTCTTAATTTTTTTTAGTAATTTTACGACCCTTCCCCACTTTCTAGTTTTGCAATATGATAAACGAATTATTTGTATTTATATTATATTAATCAAGTATTGAATTTATGAGACTAGTGTTGAGAAATGTTTCAATTTTCTATAACTCAATTACAACTCATTTAAAAATTCGATTGTCTCAAGACTATTAAAAAGGAGTGGAGTATAGAAAGAAGAGTTAAACATCTTGTAGTTAGGAAGGGGAGGGGGTAAAAAGTTTTCATGTCCAGACTCAAAGCTCATGTGCCGCGTCATTTGACTCAAGCAAGACTTTGACTCAAATGAGAGCCTAGCAGTTCAAAGCTGATAAGCCGCGTCATTTGACTCAAGCAAGACTTTGACTCAAACAAGACTTTGACTCAAATGAGAGCCTAGCAGTTCAAAGCTGATAAGCTACGTCATTTGACTCAAGCATGAATTTAATTCAAATAAGAGCCTAGCAATTCAAAGCTGATAAGCCGCGTCATTTGACTCAAGCACGACTTTGACTCAAATGAGAGCCTAGCAGTTCAAAGCTGATAAGCTACGTCATTTGACTCAAGCACATCTTTGACTCAAATAAGACCCTAGCAGTTCAAAGCTGATAA
>MUZC01001947.1:2301-24399 GCA_002072015.1 Radix auricularia | reverse complement strand
CCATGCTGTTAGACTTGACCAAATAGATCCCATGCTGTTAGACTTGACCACATAGATCCCATGCTGTTAGACTTGACCAATAGATCCCACATAGTTAGACTTGACCGCATAGATCCCATGCTGTTAGACTTGACCACATAGATCCCACGTGGTTAGACTTGACCAAATAGATCCCATACCGTTAGACTTGACCAAATAGATCCCATGCTGTTAGACTTGACCACATAGATCCCACATAGTTAGACTTAACCACATAGATCCCATGCTGTTAGACTTGACCAAATAGATCCCATGCTGTTAGAATTGACCACATAGATCCCATGCTGTTAGACTTGACCAAATAGATCCCACATAGTTAGACATGACCACATAGATCCCATGCTGTAAGACTTGACCAATAGATCCCACATAGTTAGACTTGACCACATAGATCCCATGCTTTTAGACTTGACCACATAGATCCCATGCTGTTAGACTTGACCAAATAGATCCCATGCTGTTAGAATGAACCAAATATATCACATGCTGTTAGACTTGACCAAATAGATTCCATGCTGTTAGACTTGACCAAATAGATTCCATGCTGTTAGACTGAACCAAATATATCACATGCTGTTAGAATTGACCAAATAGATCCCGTGATGTTAGACTGTACCAAATAGATCACATGCTGTTAGACTGGACCAAATAGATCCCATGCTGTTAGACTGGACCAAATAGATCCCATGCTGTTAGATTTGATCAAAAAGATCCCGTACTGTTAGGTTTAAACTTGTTTTCATTATCTGATAAGATATTATTCAATACTATGTGTTATAATTTAGTATTAAAATGTTCATAAAGTTGTTGCATTATATTTTGTAGAGATATTAGACAATGGAATGCCTTGAGATGTTTTTATTATGGCACACACTGTCAGCTAGGGCATATAGTCGATAATCCATTTTTAGTTAATACATTTATAGCTAATACATTTATAGTTAATACATTTAAAGCAAAACATATGAAAACATAATTTTCATCTGTTGAATTTGTTTTGGCAAAAGTACAAGTTTATGAGAGAAATGTCTTATTTACAGAAATGAAGTTTGGAAGTTTAAAAAAAAAATGTTCCAATGTTCTGCCACCAAAAATGGATTCATCTACTTGTATTTCAAATGAAAAATATCGTTTACTACAGACATGTTTGTCTGAACTAGTTGCCTATGAATTTTATTGTATGGTCCCATGACTTGAATTTGTTTAGGAACTAATTTGTGTAATTAGAACACTTTTCTGAAAAATGAAATGTAGTTTGAACGTCTTGGCCGATACAAATTTAGATGTTTGTAAGATTAACTCAACCAATTAACGCCAACTACAAGTTAATTTATTAAACACCTGCACTGTCGTTTTCTGATTTGCTGTCTCCAATTTACGCCACACATTTAAAGTATAGAGAAAAAGTGACACAAAGAAGTTTAAAATCTTTTTTAATTACTTGGCACTAGTAAGGAGAGCATTGTCTTAAACTCAGTTATTTAAATAAACGTTCATACGCCACGGTAGGTATACGTTCATACGCCACGCTGGGTATACGTTCATACGCCACGCTAGAGATATAATCATACGCCACGCTGGGTATACGTTCATACGCCACGCTAGGTGTACGTTCATACGCCACGCTAGGTGTACGTTCATACGCCAAGCTAGGTGTACGTTCATACGCCACGCTAGAGATACAATTATACGCCACGCTAGGTATACGTTCATACGCCACGCTAGAGATATAATCATACGCCACGCTGGGTATACGTTCATACGCCACGCTAGGTGTACGTTCATACGCCACGCTAGGTGTATGTTCATACGCCACGCTAGGTGTACGTTCATACACCAAGCTAGGTTTACGTTCATACGCCACGCTAGAGATACAATTATACGCCACGCTAGGTGTATGTTCATACGCCACGCTAGGTGTACGTTCATACACCAAGCTAGGTATACGTTCATACGCTACGCTAGAGATACAATCATACGCCAAGCTAGGTGTACGTTCATACGCTACGCTAGAGATACAATCATACGCCAAGCTAGGTATACGTTCATACGCCACGCTAGAGATACAATCATACGCCAAGCTAGGTATACGTTCATGCTCCACTTTTCATGGAAAAAACTTTATTTTTCAAGAGTTGATCTTTTCTAGAACCATAATAAGACCCACTAAAGTTTGCGACTTGGCATAGTTTTACAGCATCTAGATCTAGAAGTTGAGCATGCTGGATAATTTTTCTAAGTTAATATTTGATACGTGCATCATAAAGCATGTAAATAATATTTGTGTGACAAGCTGCTAATTTAAATAAAAGTAATTGACAGTGTGTTCATTAGTTTTATCTTATGAATTGGAAAATAAGAACATCAGTCATGTGGATAACCCTTATAGGTATATTAAAGGGAAGGTACTCTGCTACAAGCAATGTTCCTTCTCAGGTTCGTTCATCCGTGTGCAAAGTAAAAAAACCCTCTTACTCTTTTCCAAAGTTGTACAGCTATCAAATTGTGTGCAATATTTTACAAAATTTGCTGCGTGTTGGTTCTAAAATGCTGCGCGGCGTCGGTCAGATAACTTAAAGGGAACAGCAGCTACAAGCTGAAGTAAAGCCAACTTATTTGGCAGCTCTGTAAGAGTGCTTGGACTTGGAGAGTCTGCTGACACAAATCGACCAATCTCTCAACTCCGCCTCGTGCCATTCAAGGCCAAATGAGTAGAATCTCTCGTGATTAGATCATGCGTGTCGTCACCTTATTCAGGCCCACCTCTCGGCATGTCCGCCTCCTATTCCCTTGCATTTCAGTCTTTGTATACACGATAAAAGACGTTAGTCAGTCGACATCTTCTCTCGTTCTTTGTCCTGTTGACAAGCTTTTCTATATACGCCGATGAATAAATAACGACACAATTTTAGTAGACCGAGACAAGTACATTGCAGTAACAGATTGAATAATACACAGTCTTTAACTAAAGTAATTTCTTCTCTTTCATTCACGTGTTCACTTCTTCAGAACCTATGGACATTAAGTTCTTATCTCAAAACCATCTACATTTTAAAATTTTATTTTCTGTAGAAGGAAATACATACGCTTGACAATTGTACGTAAAATGTTAGATAAGTTATTAAAAACCGTGTTGCTTTGTGATTTTTGTATACACATCCGCACAGCTTGCTAACCCCCCTTGTCACGTAAATAAGAACGCCCAGATATTACCGTAAAGAACACTTTGAATTATCTCTCAATTTTTTGGGCAACACATTCACATTTTTATTTCACGTGAATGAGCTTCATTCAGGTAATAAAATTATTTACTTGGTTTCAAATAAACCTTCACTTTTTTTATTTGTGTTTTAGGCATTTACTGTTTAATCAGTGGCCGTCAATAGGGGTGGGTGCGGTGGGGACGGGCCGCCCCGGGTGACACCATCACAAGGGGTGACACCCAAATGTACAATTCTATATGTTCCCGTTGTTTAGCATTGGAAGACTGGGAGGAGTTCTATGGTGTAAGTCGTTCAAGAGGGGGTGACACCATGAGCTAGCGCCCCGGGTGGCACCAACCCTTGTGTCGCCTCTGTTGTTTAATTACATTTATCCTTCTCTCCTGCCCCTTTCTTATTAGATAAGTCAACATAATGAGATATTTATCTTTTTTTTTTCACTTTCCCTGAACTTAAATTGATTTCGGATTTTTAAAATAAAATGGGACAAGTACTCTTCAAGGCTATCAATATACCAGAAACGCATCAAAATTTAAAAAAATAATTTAAGTGTTTTTAATATATATCAATTAATGTATGAGTTAAATTATAAATGCTAGTCATCCGCCACTGCTCACCTGTAATAAGTCTCTAAAGTCCTTGATGTGCTCTGCTTTTTTAATAACAAGTTTCACTACTTTAAGTATATTAAGGCCAACTAACTGTTCTATTTTAAGACAAAATAAATAGAATTAAACAATTCACTTTGTCCCTTTTTCCTCATCTTACGGTTCTAAAACCAGGCTCACGACTATCGCATAAAAACCTTATGATTATCTCATGACTATCTCATGACTATCTCATGACTATCTCATGGCTATCTCATAAAAACTTTATGACTATCTCATGACAATCTCATGACTATCTCATGACAATCCCATGACTATCGCATGAAAACTTTATGACTATCTCATGACAATCTCATGACGATCTCATGACTATCTCATGAAAACCTCATGACTATCTTATGACAATCTCATGACAATCTCATGACGATCTCATGACTATCTCATGACTATCTCATGACTATCTCATGAAAACCTCATGACTATCTTATGACAATCTCATGACAATCTCATGACGATCTCATGACTATCTCATGAAAACCTCATGACTATCTTATGACAATCTCATGACAATCTCATGAAAACCTCATGACTATCTTATGACAATCTCATGACAATCTCATGACTATCTCATGACAATCTCATGACAATCTCATGACTATCTCATGACTATCTCATGACTATCTCATGACTATCTCATGACAATCTCATGACAATCTCATGACTATCTCATGACTATCTCATGGCTAACTCATCCTTAGCTCATCACAATCTCACGACTATCTCATCTTTACCTGATCTTGCTCCAAATATTTTCTTTAATGATTTAACATCAAAACATCCATGCTATAATTTATATTTCCATAACTCTGTTTGTTAACATTGTAAATTGTGTGTGATTGGGTAAAGCAGTATTAATTACCAAAGTTTATGGAGATAAGTAAATTATAAATAAACTATTAAAAGTGAAACAAATCACTTTCAGTTTAACAACTTTGTTGAAAATAATAATTGATTTTTAGTAAATTATGAATTTACAAAATAAAAAGCTGTGCTACACCTCCTCGTTGTGCTACCCCTCCACGTTATGCTACCCTTCCCCATTGTGCTACCCCTCCACGTTGTGCTACCCCTCCGCATTGTGCTACCCCTCCGCATTGTGCTACCCCTCCACGTTGTGCTACCCCTCCACATTGGGCTACCCCTACACGTTGTGCTATCTCTCCCCATTGGGCTATCCCTCCACATTGTGCTACCTCTCCACGTTGTGCTACTCCTCCAAATTATGCTACCCCTCCACATCGTGTTACCCCTTCACGTTGTGCTGCCCCTTCACCTTGTGCTACCCCTCCACGTTGCGCTACCCCTCCACGCTGTGCTACCCCTCCACGCTGTGCTACCCCTCTATCTTACGCTACCCCTTTACGTTGCGCTACCCCTCCACGCTGTTACCCCTTTACGTTGTGCTGCCCCTCCACGCTGTGCTACCCCTCCACGCTGTGCTACCCCTCCACGCTGTGCTACCCCTCTATCTTACGCTACCCCTTTACGTTGTGCTACCCTTCTACGTTATGCTACCCTTCCACGCTGTGCTACCCCTCCACGCTGTGCTAAGCCTCCACGCTGTGCTACCCCTACACGTTGCGCTACCCCTCCATCTTACGCTACCCCTCCACGTAGTGCTTCCTCTTCACACTGTGCTACCCCTTCACGTTGTGTTACCCCTTCACACTGTGCTACCTCTCCACGCTGTGCTACCCCTCTACGTTTTTCTACCCTTCTACGTTGTGCTACCCCTCCACGTAGGGCTACCCCTTCACACTGTAAACAAGTTCTACAGCGAGTTTCTATTTTCTGTGGGATAATATGAGTCTGGTAGTGTAGCTCAAGTCCGATGAGCCATGCCTCGTCCCTCACTTCATCATCTAAAATTGCCAGTTTGAATGATCAATTCCCGCGGGTATTGCCTTGGTACAGATTAATGCCTTCAATGACAAGACAATTATAGTTGATCAAATGTTATTTGGCCTTGAATGATTCTATGGCTCCAAATAATTTACCTTCTAAATACATTTTAAAAATGAACTTAATCTTGTGACGTTTTTTGTTATGGCTTCGTTTCTCTGCTGAGAGAAGTTCACCAAAAATAAAGAATGTCTCTTCATATCAGCACATGCTTAAAGCTACCCCAGTGCTTAAAATATTGTATATGTTCCGGGCAGACGTTAAAAAGCGTGTCAATGGCTAAAGAAAGTTTATATTATTTAAGATTTGTCTTATTTCATAAACGCGTTATTAAATAACTGATTCCAAATGTGAATTGAACTTGATACAAACATTGAGAAATATCTGCTCATGGACAAAAGGTGAACGTTTAATTTCTGCCTGGCATCATTAACGTCAATAAATTTATATCCTATTATCTTAATGTTTACACAAAAGCCGAGCCCCAATCAGTCTGAATAAAAGAAAATAAGTGACCGTGAAGGTCATTAACATCCACGGACTGATTGTGTAACATGTAGATCCACATTACTACACGTTTATAACGGTATGGTATTCGTATTTCAAATATTGCCGTTTACATTTGACTACAGTTCTACTGAAGCAGTACAGGCTTACATTTAACTTTGCCTACAGTTTAACTGAATTAACAGAGGCTTACATTTAACTTTGCCTACAGTTTAGCTGTAGCAGTGCCAGCTTACATTTAACTTTGACTACAGTTCTACTGAAGCAGTACAGGCTTACATTTAACTTTGCCTACAGTTTAACTGAATTAATAGAGGCTTACATTTAACTTTGCCTACAGTTTAGCTGTAGCAGTGCCAGCTTACATTTAACTTTGACTACAGTTCTACTGAAGCAGTACAGGCTTACATTTAACTTTGCCTACAGTTCTACTGAAGCAGTGCTAGCTTTCTCAGCTTCTTTCTCGCATACAGTGTGAAGTCGGCCATGAACATAAGCGTAAGAGAGGTCATGTTAGAATCATCATCAAGGATAATACAATTTTAGAAGAACAAAGACACCTCTGAAGTGGGACTCATAGAGGCAACGCAATACTCCATTACTCAGACCAACTTCTAGTGCGCGCTATTTCTAATAAATACTGTTATGGTCGTATCGAAAATTGACACCACACACGTCACGTCTATTGTTCCTGGGGCACGTTGGACAGTGTGCAAAATAAAGAAGAAAAAATTCAACCAGAAAAATATAATTTAAAAAAATTTGCTTCGCGGTATTTCTAAACAACCGCACGGCGTCCTTCATATGTCTACGCATTCGCACAGCTGCGCAGCTAAAAAGGAACTTTGAGCATGATCAATATTTGAAAGTGCAACTTAGTTTTTTATTGTCCTTGTTAGCCTAGGTTATCTTTTTTTAAATTATTAATGTAATATAATACAAAACTGCTATACTCGTCATTCGTAGTTATCAATCTTTATTTGGTATACGTTTCAACTTATTACATATATCGCCAACTTATTAGTACAATTAACTTTGTAAACACAATTTTAGGCAAAAATGCACCAAAAAAAAACAACGTTTATCTGTTTGTAAACTTAGTTTTTGTGGCCCGTATTGACCGGATGTACACAAACGTCATCGTCCGAAATGGTTTCATTGACCCTGCACAATGTCAGGAGTAACTTTCACTTGACCTTTGGTAACTTCAGACAACTCTCTGTCATGCTATTAAAGTAATCATAAGAGTGAGCAGATTCTGAACATTATAACTTATAACATAACGTTATACAAACCTAACTCAGGATACAAGTTCCTTATGTTGTGCTAGACATTCTCCTTGATACATGAAATAGGAAAAAAATATATTTTAAAATAAGAAGTTTAAAATTGCCCCATTAAACGAAGAAACTGCATCATGATAATAAGATGGCTATATTTGTATTTCTTGGGGAAAAACAACAACTCTGACACCATTTGTCTCCCTTGAAAAAGTCCATTAATTTCAATCTGTGTTCACACAAGGGGTGTAATTCTTGCTATCAGCGCTTTAAAAATGACGTCTTTACAGGCAAACGGAAATTGTTTCCAGGTTTGCAGACACGAGCAAATTATAAATGAATTTATCTGAATTTATTTCGCTCCTAGATTTGTGTGTGTTTAAGTGTGTGAGTGGGGAGTGCGGGCATTTTCACCCTGGAAATAAATTGTTAACAAGAAATCAAAGTTGAAAGGTTTGGTTTGTTTACAGATGAAACATGACTCACTAGCATACAACGTAGAGTCTATGTATAAAATATTAAAATGTGCAGTGACTTCAATATTTTTTCTTATAGTTAATCTATTATTTTATACTAGTACTAGTGTATCACCCGTCGGAAATTACGAAAGTTTTCAAAAACATTTTTCACATGCAAAATAAATTATTTTTTACCAGTTCCTATAGACAAAAATACAATAATCCATTTCACTCTGTTTGTAACCACAACATTTTACTGTGTTTGTAACCACAACATTTTACTCTGTAACCACAACATTTTACTCTGTTTGTAACCAAAACATTTTACTCTGTTTATAACCACAACATTTTACTCTGTTTGTGACCACAACATTTTACTCTGTTTGTAACCACAACATTTTACTCTGTTTGTAACCACAACATTTTACTCTGTTTGTAACCACAACATTTTACTCTGTTTGTAAAAACAACATTGTACTCTGTTTGTAACCACAACATTTTACTGTTTGTAACCACAACATTTTACTCTGTTTGTAATCACAACATTTTACTGTTTGTAACCACAACATTTTACTCTGTTTGTAACCACAACATTTTACTCTGTTTGTAACCACAACATTTTACTCTGTTTGTAACCACAACATTTTACACGACTATAAATAGATAGCTACATAAAATAGTATTAGATAATTGTTCAGTGTAGAATACACAACTTTCAAATAAAGAAATGGAAGTGTATTGAACATTGAATTATTTTTCAAAAGACCCTCTACATTGTAATCGTGTTTTCAAAAATGCTTGAGGAATAATAAAACAATTACATGTTTCATTTTTTTAAATTTTATAAATCGCAAGCCACCCTCGCCGCCATTACAAGGGTTGATAAAATAATTAGAAAAAGATTTTTAAATTATGAGTTATACTTTTGAATCTTTAAACCAAAATATAAAATAAAAAAGCAACCGCTCAAAACCGTTACAAAAAAAAAAAAAAAAAAAAAAAAAAAAAAGGAATGAAGTCAAATTTGATAACCAGTCTTTGTCCTACTGCGCGAAATGCTCATTGACATACGACAATTTACTGTGGTGATCGCCTACTTGACTTGTTGTCCTCTTACACCAATTGATGCCCACATGTATCAACCGACCGAAGTAGGTGGTAATGAAGAGATCCTTGTTGTTGTGAGCCCTTGTTCAAGGGAGGCAAGTAGCTCTTAACGAAATGCGTCAATGGGAGTACTTGATCACTGGGTTGAAGACACGTAATCAATAGTATGAGGGTCTTATGGATTTTTGTCAATTTTTGTAGCCTTAAATCTAGTCAGAGTGAAAAGCCCCGTGTTAAACGACGTCGGTTTCTTATTCTCTACCTGCCATTTAAGTCTCATAAGGAATGGGAACATCAGTGCTACGTCTCCGCGGGTTCTCACATGTGGGAACAAAAGGCTAACAGGGGACCACTTGGTTTTAGTTGTTCCAGGAATGTCATGATGGAGGTAAGATCTTAATGTGAGTTCTCTTGATTAAAAATAATTGAGGGGAGAGAGAGAGAGAGAGAGAGAGAGAGAGAGAGAGAGAGACTAGACAGAGAGAGAGAGAGAGAGAAAGAGAGAGAGAGAGATCGAAATCTTCTCCTAGCCAATTTTTACCACGATCATTTGTGTCCTGGCGATATGTTTGTCTAATCACACAAATGATTCGTTCATTATAAGCAGACCGTTTGAGTTTATATTACATTTGTACGTATGATAAAAAGCTTAAGCATTGAATTAGGATGAACATTAATAAAAAATATTTTATTTAAGATATCTACATTATAAACAAAACTTTACATTTGTGATCGAAGCTATTTCTGCAATACAATAAAAGTCACCAATTACTCAGTTATTTCCTTGTATGCTCACATGTAATAAATGGCCGCGATAAGTACACACATGAAAATTTAAATGATAATTTCCATTCAAGGTAATAAGTTTGGGGGTCTCTCTCTCTCTCTCTCTCTCTCTCTCTGTCTCTCTCTCTGTGTGTCTCTCTCTCTCTCTGTCTCTCTCTCTCTCTCTCTCTGTCTCTCTCTGTCTCTCTCTCTGTCTCTCTCTCTCTCTCTGTCTCTCTCTCTCTCTCCCCCGCAATTAGGGCTGTCAATTTTGTTGCGAAATGCTGCCCGGGTACCCGTTCTGTGTATAAAACTGAACACATTTAGACCTGGTCTTTGATGATATACAAGAGTAAATATCTTTTTTTCAAAATCATATAAACAAAATCTAATGAGCTGACAAGGCGGCTAAAAAGAAAAAAAAAGTTATCTTATTTCCTCCTCAATACAGAAACTCAGTAAGGCGAGAAGGAGGTGTAACACAGCAACACAAATGACAAATAATTCAATCCCCAAACATACTTACAATATTCTAGTCATAAAAAATAGTACGAGAGCAATAAACATATACATATATATGTATGAAATGCTTTCATTTGAAGACACGTAATATATATTTCAATACCTACACCTACGCATGCTTGGCAACGGATACCCAGGTACCCATTGCCATTCAATTACTCGAGTAACCCGGGAACGCGTGAAAATGTGACTGTTATTTTAATACCAACGATGGCCGAACAACAGCTTTTCTTTGTTCATATTACAGCTCGAGAAAAATTTATCACATTAAAACTTTTTGTTTGAGATATATATTCTGTGAAATACATTGAACACGAAAACGGTTAAGAAGAATGTAGCGGTAATTAACATTCAAGATGTTTGGCCCGTATGGCCTGACTGAACGTTGGGTCATTGTTGTTGACATTTTATTTGAATGTTCAGTTTACTGTAGATTTAGGTTATGAACACAATGAATGTGTTTGTAGCAGGAATAAAAGCTTGTAGTGCATTAACGTTCACTATAGTTGTATGTTACTGGATGCATGTCGTTGGCCACTCTGTGAAATGAAGTGCATGGATGGAGAGAAAGAGAGAGAGAGAGAGAGAGAGAGAGAGAGAGAGAGAAAGAGAGTGTGAGAGAGAGTGAGAAGGAGAGAGAGAGTGAGAGGGAGATAGAGAAAGAGAGAGAGAAAGAGAGAGAGAAAGAGAGTGTGAGAGAGAGTGAGGAGGAGAGAGAGAGTGAGGGAGAGACAGAGAGAAAGAGAGAGAAAGAGAGAGAGAGAGAAAGAGAGAGAAAGAGAGTGTGTGAGAGAGAGTGAGAAGGAGAGAGAGAGTGAGGGAGAGACAGAGAGAAAGAGAGAAAGAGAGAGAGGGAGAGAGAGAAAGAGAGAGAAAGAGAGTGTGAGAGAGAGTGAGAAGGAGAAAGAGAGAGAATGAGGGAGACACAGAGAGAAAGAGAGAGAGTGAGAGAGAGAAAGAGAGAGAGAAAGAGAGTGTGATAGAGAGAGTGAGAAGGAGAGAGAGAGTGAGGGAGAGACAGAGAGAAAGAGAGAGAGCTAGAGAGAAAGAGAGAGAGAGAAAATGAGAGAGAAAGAGAGAGAGAGAGAAAGAGAGAGAGAGAGAGAGAGAGAGAGAAAGAGAGATATATAGAGTAAAATCATGAAAGGTGGAGGTTAATAGCATTTCCCTATTTTATTAATTACAGTTGAGAATCATGCTGTTAGATATCTAATGTTGAAGTGACATTGGTAAGCATGAAAACATTCGGTGTTAGGTATTAATTTATTTATTGGCAATAAGGAAATGTCACCTTTTCAATTTATATTTACTGTATATATTGTCAAGAACAATAGTTGTTTTTTTATTAAAAAAACTGCTCATTGTGGGCTGGGTATTGGGGTACACTGTGATTATTTTCCTCATATGAGCTACATAAAAATTATTTGAAACATTGGCTTCAGGGTAAATGGAGAGTTTTTTTTTTTTTTTAATCAAACATGGTAAATAAAAACTGGATTGCCCGTATTAAAATATTATAGGACATTGAACGTATTGCTAGTTCTACAAGGATTTGGAAACTTACATCTTGCACCAGTCGTAATCTTGAGCACTTAGTGGCGTTAGTTGTTTTTTTTAAATAAATATTAGCTAAACAAATAATAATTTATCATCCGATGGCCATGAACCATTTTTTTTTTTGGGAGGGACGGAAGCTCTTTGGGGTGTCCATGGGGGTGTCTTTTTGATGGCGGTCTTTGAGTACATCTCGCGAAATAACACACATTTGTCTCTTGCAAGTTCTTTCTTCTGACACCGTTGCATGGCGCTGTGTGTCCGCTAGTTTTATAGAAATATGTCATGTTGCTGTGTGTCAGCTAGTTTTATAGAAATATGTCATGGTGCTGTGTGTCAGCTAGTTGTATTAAATATTTCATGGCGCTGACGTTTAGACATAAATCAGCCATCTCTGACTTAGTAATAACGATCGTCTGATTTCTATTTGCTATAATTATTGGTTAACGAACAGGTTCATGGGCGTGTTTTTGTAATTGCTTCTAGTTGATTCTATCAAATGGGCGATAAAGGACATATACAAATCTAATGATGACTACTAATCTTTTCTACAGTAGCCTCAATCTTCATCCGAAAAGTAGAAATGCGTTGTTAAATTGAAAAATACCAACAAATACAAGTTAAAATAGAATTTTTAAAAAGCCAACAATCAAACAAACAAACAACAAACACATTAAAAAATCATGTTAAGCCTGGTCCCTTTTTGGACTCAGGACGTGTTAGCGCATTTTCGTATTATGTATCAGTACTTATGTTAGATATCAGCATTATGTAGTTATCAGTAATTGTGTTTAGATTTTAGACATATTTTTATGAATTTTCTTGTGTAATGAATATACCTGAAATTTTTTTTATTTAAAAGTCATTTCTTTACATTTTAAAATTTTTTATTTTCTCTTTAATCTAACTACAAGTGGTTTGTGGTCACTGAAATAGGACTCATAAATGAAGCATTCTAAATTGTAAGCAGCTAATCGCCCAAATACTCCGTCAATTGTTGTTTGATAGATCGTGGTTGCCAATCTTGGTGAAAGTAGATGAATGTTGAAGCCTCATAATGTCCCTAAAAATGTTCTCCATGTCACAACGATCATTTTGGTGAAAAATGGATTTTTGTGGTTATGTGGCACTTCCAGACGGTCGACCTGCCACTGGAAGTAGTCAGAAATGATCAGCACAAAATTTTGAACATTTTAGTGAAATAAAATAAAAAAAATTGAATGGAAAATGAGGTCATATGGCACTTCCAGGAGCTCTGCTGCCACTACAAGAGGTCGGATCGAGTAACTGAGTGTTGATGCACAAATGGCAGGTCAGGACATACAAAAAACATATATACATCATGGGTCTAGGACTTATGGATGCTGAGATCTACGGTGATGACAGACGGACGGACGGACAGACGGACAAAACGGATACAATAGCGCATAAAATTCGACTTCTCGAAAATGCGCTAAAAAACAACCGAAATAAACCACTTCACTATTCAAGGTGCAATTCTTGGGAACTATTAGTTACGTAATTTGTTATAAACGCGAATACTTGTTTGATTTCACCGCATGCTATAAGAGCGTGCCACAAGTGCAAAATGGTATTTGGAAACAAATATGTTTCTGATTGTTTCAATTACCACCCCAAATTATGGGTTGAAATCATATTGTTCAGTTGTTTAGGTTTTTTAAATGAGAATGGTCCTAAGCCATATTTTAAAAAATGAACACTTTAGAGTTTAATCATTTTAGTTTTTTTACAATCATTAGCTGTGAAATTAAAGCAATACTTTTAACTCAGACTTTTAATCGCATCATTTCACAGCCATATCTTTCATTTAAAAACACAGTTTAAAATCTCATATTAATGAAATAGATATAAAACACTTCTTGTTAATTTTCATTTTGAAAAATGCGTAAAAATATGCTTTAAATATTGTGTTTATATAGCATTAGGGCATTGTGTTTATATAGCATTAGTTCATTGTGTTTATGTAGCATTAATTCATTGTGTTTATATAGCATTAGTTCATTGTGTTTATGTAGCATTAGTTCATTTTGTTTATATAGCATTAATCAATGTGTTTATATAGCATTCGGTCATTCTGTTTATATAGCATTAGGACATTGTGTTTATATAGCATTAGTTCATTTCGACAACGATTGATAGATAATAGATGGTATAGTTAAATTGTAGAAGATTTTACGTTGTATGATGGAGTCGTGACGACGGGTTTTGATGGCTACTAAGGGCTTAATTATATATGTTAATTACAAATAACAATCAGTGATAGAGACACTAGGTTCTTTAACTTATATGGTAACTACCCTTAACAATCAGTGATAGAGACACAAGGTGTTTCAACTTATATGGTAACTACCCTTAACAATCAGTGATAGAGACACAAGGTGTTTCAACTTATATGGTAACTACCCTTAACAATCAGTGATAAGGACAATAGGTGCTTGAAAATATATGGTAACTACCCTTAACAATCAGAGATAGGGACACTAGGTGCTTCAACTTATATTGTAACTACCCTTAACAATCAGTGATAGACACTTAAACTGATGGGAACATAGAGGACCTGAATTAAGGGCGAATACCATATTATTGGAAGAAGAGAAAATGAACCGCGTGCACAAAGAATGACGTCATTGAATGACTAGACGGAATGAAGTATTTATATAAACATAACTCTGAGTGAAAAACTTAATAAGACCGTTGATGTTAACAGCTCTTTCTGAATTCTTTAATGATTTTTGCATTGTTGGCAGCAAAAGGCTTAGCATGGAGATTTTTTAAACCTTAGTGTGTAAAAATTACTCTCTTGTTTTCATGGTACTTTCTGGGGTTTTTATCGTTAAACGATCTACTTAATATCATGTTCTTATGAATTTATGCTGTGTTCCTTTACATGTTCCAGTTATTTAATGAATTATCTTATGTCTCGGGTTTTTCCCTTTCTTCCCTCAGTGGCCAACCAACCGTAAGATGGAGAGATTTCAGCAGCCACATCACAGCATCGCTTTCACAAAAGCTCAGTGGGAGAAAATATTACAGAAATATAATAACTGCAAGAACGACACTAGCATACCCTTTGGTAAGTACCCGTAATAGATACTTTTATATTCACAATAACCCATCTCATACCATATTCAATTCACAATTGCCAATACAAGACCATATTTATTTCACAATTACCCATATCAAATCATATTTATTTCATAATTACCATCATCCGATCACATTTAATTGATACGTACCCCTATTAGATCATATTCAATTCACCATTACCATTATCCGATCATATTTAATTCACTAATACCCCTATCAGACCGTATTTAATTCACAAATACCCCTATCAGACCATATTTCATTCACGAATCAAACCAGCTAAGCCTGACCCCATTTTCAGGTTACAGTGTTATATATAAGACGCCTTTGGTTAAGTCTTAAGCACGCGGCTCCCAAAAGATTCGCCACCACTGGTATAGACGGTAGTCCAGTGGCGTAGTGAGGTGGGGGGGCAAGAGGTACATATGCCCAGGGATGCAAAGGCATAGGGGCACCAAAATGAGGCTTGTGTCATCACATTATACTAATTGAAAGTAATGATATCTTATTTAAACGATGGTTGGTGAAGTCAGTTTGACAGTTTGTCCCCGGGCGCTAAATATCCGAGCTACGCCCCTGACATCGACGCAGAGCTAACTGGCCAGTTCCACCAACTTACTAGCGCACTATGACCACGTAAACACGACATTGATCTATTCATGTCAAGGTTGAAAGTGTTTGAGGTCGAGTGCTCCCCCTTGTATTGATCATCTCCCCTCCCTTCTAACCATGTTACATAATCCATTAGTCTGTCGCCATTGTTGCACGAGTTAACGTTCTTTCCGATAGCCCATAAGGCAACCTTGTTATTTTTTGCCCTTCAACATGTCCAACATTTTAAACTTTTATTTAAACTTTAATCCTTACTGCTACCAGCGTACTATGACGTACTGTAAGTAGCTCAACTTCAGGTATCCGTATGGTATAAGAATGTTTTGTTTTCTGGTTGGATATATCAGAAAACTCTCACTCTTATTTAACGTAAGTTAACATTCATACTTACATTTTGAAAAAAAAGCCCATTCAACAAATTCTTTAGAAGTACACTAAATAAATTTCCAATCTGCATTTCTGTAAATTAGACTCTTTCAATTTCTGTAAATCAGACTCTTTCAATTTCTTTAAATTAGACTCTATCATTTCTGTAAATAAGACTATTTCAATTTCTTAAAACTTGACTCTTTCAATTTATTATCCTCAAATATTTCAGAAAAATTGGAAGTTTCGGTATTTATTTTGTTACCATTTGGGGTCTAAATTTTGGACATTGTTATTTTTCAAACTCTTGCAATTGTCGATGCAAGAATTTAAAAAAAATATTTATTTGCTTTATTGCCGCCAATGAGAATTTTTTTTTCTAAAATCGCCTTCAAAAAGTTTTAACAAAGAGAATTTGATCTTTGGCTAAGAGTACCTGTAACATTGTTTATCATTGATCTTTGGCTAAGAGTACCTGTAACATTGTTTATCATTGATCTTTGGCTAAGAGTACCTGTAACATTGTTTATCATTGCGCCAAGTACACTGAATGTTCAACTAAGATGATCCGTTTTGACGTTTCCAATGTATTAGCTCTCATATTCAGAGAGGCATCAAATAAGCTCACTAACAGATCTCTGATCCTATACTGAATGACGTCATCTTATTATGTCAATGACAACTTCAAACTTAATCTCTGCACCGAATTTGCTCAATACACATGTTGTTGGGGATGACGAATGTTGCGTTATTTCATAAAACATTATTTATAACTTAATCAACAACTGCTTAAATAAAAAGCTTTGTTGGAAAAGTCCACAACTCAAATATTCCATCTCAATTACTTTGGTATCAATACGCGTTGAATGGCTAACTTCTAGACCCTAGGCCTGTCAATGCTTCAGAGCTGTGTCTAGACAACTCCTGGCCTCGTTGGAAAAGTAAAGTACAGATCCAGATTAAAACCGAGACATTCATGTTGACAGTGGATTCTTGGACATCAACTTCGTATCTCTATATTTTTAGCATCAGGAAGTTTTCGCATTAAGAAAATAGAAATTATTATGTCATTGATGTTTTCCTACTTTTGATTTACTGACAAGTAATCGACAAATAATGAGTGTAAATGACAGAAGCCTTGCCAATTATTGATATGCTCTTTATTCATTCAATTTAATTTATATTCAGTGGGGTTTTATGGAAATTTCACAAAAAATTTAATAAATTTTTGCTTATTTTCCTTTCCCGCGACTAAACCCTTGACTCTATTTATATCTGGGACTAACATCAAAAGGAATAAATAGCCAAAGTTTAAGAGTCTTGGCTGCTGAGGCCTAATCATAAAGTTGGTATGGACGTTAAGTTCTCCTTTTGTTGTTGTGTGTCTATCAAGACAAAGACATGCTGATTCTTATACCAAAGACAAGCTGGGTTAACGAAGCCGTATTAAACCCAAGGCGGAATGGGCTGCCAGGGGTCATAGGTCGTTTCGTAAATTGCTCCCTTTCAAAATCTTGGTGCAACAAGAATGTCATTTAATACACTGAAACAGTGACACACAAATATATTTGCTCTGATAAACAAGAAGATTGTGAACGTGCACGAGAAAATAAAGCTTTCAAAATTCTTCTTTGAGGTTCGAGTTGGAAATGGTCTGTAAATGTATAAATGCCTCTTTCTAGATGAAGTGCCACAAATGCATTTTAGAGTTACAATACACTTTAATAAAATAAACATTTTATCTTTTCTATATCTATTAGACAACGGCGTGTGGGCTACATTCGGTCCGCAAATTCTGTATTTCTTTTCAGTTATTATGCCCTTAAAAATTAACAGGTTTAGACCAGTCAAGAAATTTTGAGAACCGCTTTTATGACCTGAACAGCAGAGTAACAAAATAAGTTTAGTTCATAATTCTCATGTCATGTCTGTGTCGCCCCTGCCGAACTTGTAGGAAAAGAATTCAACGTGCAGGTCAGGGATTTTTTTCATATTTAGCAATAAAAGAGGTTGCACTGATTCAACTTTATCTAATAAAAAGAATTTGCTCGTTATTTATATAATCCTTGGCACTAAAGATTTCAGTAACCGAATTCTCCAATGAAACAATATCTGCTTCCGGTGAGCCCTAGAGGATAGGAAGCAAGCAAACATATTGACGATATGGTTATCTAAACTTAAACACTTGTCAGAAAACTTTGAAGGTCGCAATAGCGCGGGATTTTAATATTCTTTGTGCTCACAACATTATTGGGTAGATCTTTTATTTGATAAATCATGGGCCACAAAGTATAAAAATAACTAGAATTAGGATTAGCAGTTAATGTCAAAGAAATATGGTTATTGTATTTATTTAACGACAATTTAAGAAGTATTGCCTTTTGTTTGTAAATACATTTAAGCTTAGTTCATTTATTTCTTTTTTCATAAGGGGCCATCCATAAAGTACGTCACGCTATTTTTGACCATTTTAAACTCCCCCCCCCCCTGTCAATGACTGTCACAAATGTCTGACCTTAAGATATTTAAGATAAGTGAGTCACATTTTCGAACAAAAATTATTTTTTTATTAAAAAAATAATTAAAATTTAGCATAAAACACCGTAACGTCACACGTGGCTGGCACCCCCTCCCCCTGTCACAAACTGTCACACTTTCTTACACCCCCCTCTGGAGTGTGACGTACTTTATGGACGGCCCCTAATGTGGGTTTGATTTTGGGGGTAATTTTTTAAACGTTCCATTCTCTTACCTTCAACGATAGTGGCTAAAATACATATTTTAAAAAAATGAAACAAATGACTGCCAAAGGCGGATCTTTTATGAAACATTATTTAAGCCCCAGATCGCCTCTGGGCTAGGTCTTCTATATTTTTTTTAAAGTTCTAGATAAGGAATTGAACGCAGACTCAATGAGTCATACACCCACGGCTAATTAGAGCCCGTCTAGATTACACTCTCAAAGACAGTTTCAAAGATTTTCGCACTCAAAATTTCTTCCCTTGTCTACACGTTTAAGGAGGGATAAGAAAGTTGATCTGGTTTATGTAACGTTGCTGGCGTTGAAAGGATCCGGGCACGTGTTCGTGCTTGTTGCTCAACAGAGGAGAACAGAATGGGCAATAACTCCAGCAAGCACCTGATCACACACATGAAAAAGTTATAAAAGATATTCCACTTCCTGTGCTACTAAGCCCGTTTGAAGTTGCAGATATGTTAATCAGTTAAGGTCTTCTTTTTATAGAGACCCAATGGTACTTATATAATCTCATTTGTACTGCGCTTCTTTTAATGAGCACAAAAAAAAAACTGCAAAAATATTTTTCAAGACTAAAGTTCTGAAAAAAAAACTGTATAAAGAACAATGACGAACGAACAGAAGTGGCAGTGGAATGTATCCGAAAGATCAACTCAGACAAAGATAACGTGCGAAAATCGATGTATTAAAAGTCACTAGTCTTGAAGTTTATAAAGTTTACATTAAATCTATTAGTGTCATACATAAAACCTCAGCTATTACTTGCATTGAAGTTTTTAAGGTTTACATCAGTTCTATTAGTGTCATTGATAAGTCCTCAGCTGTTACTAGTAACTAGGACATACATGACATGTGATGTATTTACACAGGAAGTGGCTTCTCTTGAATTACTTACTGTTCCTATCATTGAATAGAATACAATCTAATGCTAAGATAGTCCCAAAAAATCTATGTTTTAAAAATAAATAGATACAATCTAGTGCTTAGATATACCAACTAATCTATATAGTTCAAATTAATATATACAATGTAGTGCTTTTATATACCGAAACATGTATGTTGTTCAAATGAATAGAAACAATCTAGTACTAAGATATTCCAACAAACTATTTGTTGTACAAACATTTCTGAGATATCTTTCCTCATCAGAGACAGCGCTCTTACAATTACCATATTTGGGTATGATGAATCCGGTATCAATGCCTAGTTTTTGTCGTAAACAGTCTCGATTTGGTGGGGGCGGGGCGGGTGGACGTATGCACTAAAACACTTCCGTATTCTTGATACAGTGTGCATGCTCCCGCCAACAAGCGCTTCCTTTACCGAGACGCTATCACTATAGCGAATGAGGTCATCCCGTTTGTAGTCAGATAGAATAATTCTGAAACATAAAATTTCATCAGGCAGCGCACTCTTTGGCATATGAATGTGTGTCCCAACGGTTTGTTTTTTAGAAGGCAAAACAAGTAAATCATATGTTTTTCATCTCAACAATGCAAAACAAAATGTTTGATTTTAACTAATAAATTCAAATTGTACTGGTGCTAAATGTTAGATATACTTAAACGAACAAATACATTTGTTACGAATACGATTGTTAGTAATTATTGTACACAAGTAATGAATACAAAATAAATCTAAATAAAATTTGACGCCAAGAAAGCAAAAGTAACAATATGTGTAACAGTTTGTAGAAATTTGTTAGCAATGGATTCGAAACTTACAAATATCTTTTAATATAATGAAAATGTTGATTAATTTGTTGTTAATGGAGTCTGTTAAATGAAATTATTCAGATAAGCATAAGAGACAGCTGTCATATGAATATTCAGAGTACAGTTTGGAAAAGTCTACGCTTTTCATGTTTATTAGAATGTTTCTATCGGCTGTCGAAATGAATGAAATAGACGAATGATTATCAGGAAATGTACCAAATTTACGTCATTCTCAATCGTACGACTTACGTTACTTGCCACAAAAAATTATTCAAATTTGTGATCTATTGCGATTAACAAGATAACTATTCTCATTTGGCCTACCGCACACTTATACATACACTTATTAACAAGTAACTGCAAGTTACATTATCCTTTATTTAGGAAGGGTTCTAACAATATAGACTATAATTTACTCAGAAGCTTAAACTCCAGAGATATTTGTAAAACGTGTTCGTATTAAATGTACTAAGTGTCTGAATGGCTCTAGACTTCTGATCACAGACAGATGTTCTAGATTTCAGATTACAGAAAGTTTGGACTAGCTGTCTGGTGATAGAGAGTTGGTCTATATGTCTGATTATAGAGAGTTGGTCTATATGTCTGATTATAGAGAGTTGGTCTATATGTCTGATTATAGAGAGTTTGTCTAGATGTCTAGTTATAGAGAGTTGGTCTAGATGTCTGATTATAGAGAGTTGGTCTATATGTCTAGTTATAGAGAGTTGGTCTAGATGTCTGATTATAGAGAGTTGGTCTATATGTCTGGTTATAGAGAGTTGGTCTAGATGTCTGATTATAGAGAGTTGGTCTAGATGTCTAGTTATAGAGAGTTGATCTAGATGTCTGATTATAGAGAATTGGTCTAGATGTCTGATTATAGAGAGTTGGTCTATATGTCTGATTACAGATAGTTTGTAATAAATGTCTGGTGATAAGGAGTTGGTCTATATGTCTGATTATGGAGAGTTGGTCTAGATATATGATTAAAGAGAGTTGGTCTAGATGTCTGATTATAGAGAGTTAGTCTAGATGTCTGATTATAGAGAGTTGGTCTAGATGTCTAGTTATAGAGAGTTGGTCTAGATATCTGATTATAGAGAGTTGGTCTATATGTCTGATTATAGAGAGTTGGTCTAGATATCTGATTACAGATAGTTTGTAATAAATGTCTGGTGATAAGGAGTTGGTCTATATGTCTGATTATGGAGAGTTGGTCTAGATATACGATTAAAGAGAGTTGGTCTATATGTCTGATTATAGAGAGTTGGTCTATATGTCTGATTATAGAGAGTTGGTCTATATGTCTGATTATAGAGAGTTGGTCTAGATGTGTGATTATAGAGAGTTGGTCTATATGTCTGGTTATAGAGAGTTTGTCTAGATGTCTGATTATAGAGAGTTGGTCTAGATGTCTGATTATAGAGAGTTTGTCTATATGTCTGATTATAGAGTTGGTCTATATGTCTGATTATAGAGAGTTGGTCTATATGTCTGATTATAGAGAGTTGGTCTA
>MUZC01001946.1:1464-27059 GCA_002072015.1 Radix auricularia | reverse complement strand
CCCCCCAAAAAACCACACACACACACATACACACACACAAACAAAATACTTTTTTTTACTGCTATGAACTATGAACTACCTTTAAAAAGATATGTTACTGCTGTAAACTGTAAACTACGCGCAATCAAATAACATAATATTGATATTGAAATCAACATGGATTTTATAGGAGATAGTTCAGGTTGCATTAAAGAACTCGGAGTTCTTATTCAAAGTGACTTCACAGATAGTAAGCCAAAAATAAAAGCAAAACGTTTAAATCGCAAGCTTAAACTTTTTAGGTAAGAATTTAAACCAGAATTCTTTATTTCTCACTGAATACTCTGGTTAGGCCAGGCACTTGGACACAATTTTCGGTAAACACGAAGATAGTCGACCGTGACGTCATTACCGGTTACCGGCAGCCATCTTGTTGCTATGGCACGTGACCGCTGGAAAAGTAGTGCGAGCCCCGTGAAGTTAGAGGGGTAGGGGAACCAGGGATTATAAAATTTCGCAGTTTTTTAGCAACCCGCCAATTTAAAAAAAAAGCAGGAAAAACACAGGGGGAAAAATAGGGGTGGGTGGGGGGACATTCTAATATTTTAAGGTGGTTAAAACCTATATCTCCGACCGGGCCGACCTGATTGGCGGCCATCTCGTTGCTGTGGCAAGTCACCGGCCCGGAAAAATAGTGAGAGCCCCGTGAATTTTCCTAAAATTCTAAAGCTATACCTAACCCAAACCCTAAAATTAAAATAACAACTATCCTTCATAGCAACGGGAAAAGACGCGACGCTCCGGTCGGAGATATAGGTTTTAGCCTTTAACGTTTTTTTAAAGCGTTTTTCATAAAAGCAAAATAGTGTTAAAAATGAAGAAAATAATGGCGTCAATGGGTACTCACCGATCAGGCATCGGAATCACAACAAAGGGGAGGATACACTTTTTTAATCGCTTTAAGTAAGAAATTCACACATTAGGTCACTACTGCCACATGATTTTCTCCAAACATATTCGAATAAGTAAGAATCAAACTGCTCCTCCCCAGGACAGGTTCTCGTGGGCAGTGACTGTTTAATGGCGCACCATGTGCCTTCTATGGTTTTGGTGTGCGCGCCAGTTTCAGATTCAGAGTGTTTAAACTCGAGGCTATAGTTCACCGTCAGGTGGTGAAACCCTTCGACCTCTAAACAGTTGTACGACTTCCAGCAATCAGAAATGATTGTGGTAACTGGCAGCACGAATTCCTCAATTATTAAAACGGGCGGTAAATACAGTCTCCATTTTGTCAATATTTACCCAAAATTTATAAAAAAATGTCTACTTACTATGAAAGCGCACCCAGAGCTAATGGTGAAAAAGGGGCGCCAGGGTAATTAGAAGCACTCCTTTCTAAATGAGCACTGTAAATAGTTCTTAGATTATACTAATTTATACTTGGGAAAAATTAACAGGAGAGCCCCCCCCCCTCTCTCCTTCACCCCATCTTCATTGATGTACATTAATTTCTAATTAAATATTAAATTAGGCCCTCCTCTAAAGTCTCTCCCCTCATGCCCCCCCCCCCTCTTTTTGTCTTAATTAATTAAGAAAACCACGCAAGAGCACAATCCAATTATGATAATAAACAAAATATTTACATTCCACAGCAAGGGGAGGTAATAAATAAATAAGAAAACAAACAAGATTCAAGGGAAGCAACTATCCTTCATAGCAACCGGGAGAGTCGTGACGCATTGTGATGTCACGGTCGACGTTCTTCGCTTTAGCCAAATTTTCAAATTAATAAAGTTAAAGTTACAAAGTAGTAACAAAGTAAAAGTAACTTAAAGTCTAGTCTTATCTTAGACTTTGTAAAGTCAGTAGTAGTAGTAATAGTAATAATTAGTGAACTTAGTCTTAGTAATACTAAAATATTAGTGTTACTAATTAATAGTCAAAGACTAACTAAGTCTAAGTCAAATACTGAATACTGGCTAAGTCAAATTCAAATACTAACTAAAACTAAGTCAAAGTCCTAAAGTAGTAATTAGTAAAATAAGTACCTAATTTACTTACCTAACTTGCTTATAAGATTAAGTTTACTCTGTTTACAGTACAGTCTAAACAGTGGCATAGCAATGGGAAGGGGGGGTTCAAATTCAAAAGTCCCCCTTGGTCCCCCACTTGAGGGGGGCCCCCAAATTTGTGTTGGAATACTTTTACATTTTTTTATTACGCCACCGCCTTATATGATGCCCAAAGAGGTTAAGCCACCCGGGTCTCCAAACATTTACAAATTCCTAGCTATGCTGCTGAGTTTCAGTCAGTTGCAATTACAGATACAGTAACTTACTCAAGAGTACTCAGACTCCCAACTCGTACTGACACTACACTCATCACACAATCAGTATAAGTAATAATCCTAATGTGAATTAATTTATTCTCTATCCCTTTAAATTATGTTTTAGATTTTAAAGATGCCACCTTTCTGCCTTTCCTGCCTTAATTAATTTTATAGTATTACCAGGACTATTATATAAGTACTGTATAATGTATACATTTCATTATTAATTTATTTTTTGGTGACAAACATAATTTGTTTGAAATCATAATCAAATTAAATAAAATAAAAACCTAAGTGCCTATGATCTATGCATATATGCAAATGAATTGATTAAGTTACTCTGTTAATCTGACCACAAGCAGTTTCTGTTACATTATTTTTCAAAAGACATAAATCTTGTCTTAGTTTTTCAAATCATTTTATATATATATATATATTTATATGTCATGTGCATTAACTATTGATGCCATTTATCAATATAAAAATTATCACTCTTTCATTATCACCATAATAATTTATTCTACACTTTTCTTTAGAGAATTTACCTTGGCAACATTGTCTGCCCTCACAGAAATCAAGCAAACACAAATGAGATGTGATAATGTTATATCTCAAGTTTCTGCTCTTGATGCATTAGCATGTACTGGTGAGGTGCTACTTCATTGGTTAATTTACCTGTTTTTACTCACTTGTTTTGATCATGAAGCTTTCAATTAAAGAAATTGTACTTACTGGTCTTGCCAACAAAATATTTTTATAAAAACGTTCTTTTCTATCCCTCCCCTTCCCGCACCTCCATTAAAAATTTTTTTTTTTACTTACTGTTTACCTTATAATGAAACTCATTGTTCAGAAACCTGTTTTTTTAATGTCAATTCTATTTTTTGCTTTTATTTGAAAGGACTAAAAAATAAGGCTTAAATTTAATTTGTTACATTGTAACTCACTTTTACCATTGCAGGTGTGACTGGAATACAGTGGAAAAAGCATCTATCCAGTAAAGTGCATGTGACGCTTGCAGACCGTGATGATATTACCAAGTTGACAAGCAATTCTGAAGCTAATGGCTTGAGTTGTTCTCAATTTCTCTTAAATCCACTGCGAGTTCCTGGGGACCTCCATGAGTCCCAATCAGAGAGAGAGATCAATGTTTGTAATGCTGAGGCTAAAGCAGTTATGGTTATGGAAGCTTTTAATTTCATGTAAGTATAAACTATAAATCATACAATAATAATAATATAATAATAATAATATGATAATTTATATAGCGCCATATCCCAGCTAGGAGCCAGGCTCACAAACGAATAGAGGTTACAAACATGTTTTTCAGGTTTGATTTGTGCTGCCTTCATAGTCAGTTCTTTGGGGATCAAAATTTAATTTTCATGGATTATATGTTAAATTTTCTAACTAGAGTTGTTATCATTTCTATTTAAAATTTAGAAAGGCCAACCAACTTAATAACAATGTATAATTTATATCCTGTTTTAATGACACATCCCAACCACCATCTTGTGCGGCATGCGAACGCCCTTTTCAGGTAAGGATAGCACTAATAGGCCACCAAAAGAACACACAGCACATAGCTAATATGATGAGAATTGTCGTCATGGATTGCAGAAAAGAACCATACCACACACAGTACCCATTCGTAGCATTCCACATTCACCTTCCAGTAATAGTAACAAAATGTACCGATGTATTTTTATTTGCTATCTGTAATTGTTATTTCTTCTTTTTTTAAAACAGATATTTAAATCCACAGAAGAACGCCCCAAGTTATTTTGAGCCAGCATTCAACAGTCTGACATGTCGTGGCTTACTTTCCTTTGTGTTCCCAGACGTCTCTCTGTTTGCCAGGTCTGCTCATGTTGTCCAGCGTTACTACGGAGTTGATGTTGTGAAGACAGAGTATTTGAAGGAGTTGACAGCAAGAATCATCATTGGAAGCTTAGCAAGGTACTGCTTCATCAATGATGTTTTTTTTACAACAGTCCATCTTTTCAAATCTGGTACAAGCTTTAGCAACTTGTTTTAGTTGTCAAAATCTCATTGCCTGTTGTCCATCAGGGGCATAGGCCACAAACAAAGCCTCTCCAGGCATCCCGGTCATTTTTGGTTGACCTCTTTTCCTCTTGCCCTGGTGGTTCAAAGTGAGGGCTTGTTTCACAATGCTGGATGTAGGCTTTCTAAGGTTGTGGCCAATCAATCTCCATCTGCGCTAGCATATTAGCTCTTCCACTGGCTCTTTTTGTGTACGTTGCCAGAGGTCCTTGTTGGTGATGACGTTGGGCCAGAGGATCCAGAGAATTGTTTGGATACATGTGTTTATGGATGCTTGAAGATTTTTTGAACTGGCTGCTGTTGTTCACCATGTTTCTGCTCCATATAGCAAGACAGGATTCACGGTGGTGTTGAATATCCTTTGTTATAGTTACATACGAATATTCTTTGATGTTATCTTTGCAACTATGAGCTAAAGTAAAAAAAATTTTTAGCTTACATTTTAGGGTAACTCCCTTACTTACAATGTAAACCAATCACATGAATTTGAAAAACAGCCTTTGAATTTAAAAGTTTTATGTAAATACCTGAGTGAGGAAATCAATTGTTTATTTTTTAAAAATCAAATTAAATGACATTTTAAACTTTAATTTTTAAAAATATGCTATTTCTCAGAGAGCCATTCACAATACTTGCTGCGGATATACTTGTTAATTTACAAACTCTTGGTGGTGAGAGTGGCTTTACTTTTTGATCTATTTTTAGGGCAGCAGCAAGAAGCAACAAAGGAATAACAGTGCAGTATGTTGTTTCCTTCGAAGATTATTTACTCATTTGTGTCAAAGTCAGCCGAGGGCATGCAGCTGCAGACTCTTCTTTGACAGAGGTAGCAAAATTACAACACTGTCGAATGTGTGAGCAAAGGGATTTTATTCCTCAACAATTAGCTCTTTTGGGTATGTCAAGTTTATTGTTGCTATTTGTTTATTGTCCACTTTTGAACAAGTGTTTAGCTAACTTGTTGGTGATTTGTGTTAATTTTTTAACTAAATGATATTGTTACATTTTAAAATGAATTTGATGTTAACCCTAGTACTGTCCTAACGGCCGATGGCCAAGTTATTGAGTGTGAGCTGGTTTGAATGCAGAATATGAGTAGAAAAATTTTACTCACTCTGTGAAGGTCAAGGTCAGTGTCAACATACATGATATAACAAACAAATTATTTCTATACCAAAAGAAAACTTTAAAAATAATATGGTATTTAAATAAGTTCCATTTTATCATCATTATTTACTCCGTAATTATTATAATTTTTTTTAATTGACTTTTTTTGAGTTGACCGGCATCACACACAAGAGAGGTAAACTTGACATCACAACGGACTAGGCGAGGTGTGGGTTTTTTAAATGAAGGAAAAACACCTCGCTATCTTTGACAAACAGTTTAACCGGCCCTCTTGTTTAGAATAGTTAATCACAAGTCCTCAACATAAAAAAACGAATTAAAATTTTGACCTTAAACCATCACTGTTTACTTAATTTTTTGGAAGATTTTTTTAAAAAGAATTTGCTGAATTGAGGGCATTGCAAAAAAGAGCTGAACGCAAACTGGTTTTGATACCACCATCAGTCTATGCGAGAACATTCTCTCATTGGTTCTCAAAACATAAGGCAAATGGGACAGGCAATTCACTGGTCTTTTTTTAACGACTAACCTGTCCACAAAAACAAGCGGTCTTAACAATCTTACAATAAATATAATGGCATCCATCCCTCCTCGTGGGACAATGGCGCTTACTCCTGCTCCTCTTCCCCCTGCTCCTCTTCCCCCTTTCTCCTGACCCTTCTCTCATCACTCCTAGCTGTAAGGGATGCTTCCACGATTTGGGTGCCCTCACGCACTTTTGCCTGCCAGTGTGTGATCCTGGGCAATGGTCTCCAACGTCTTATGGTCTTTCTGGTCTTTCTTGCAGACGTTCTAGAAGCACTCCCACACCTGGCAATATTAAATACCAACCTTGGATGACAAAAAACCTTATCCAATGTACTTTTAGAAAAAGTATACATGTTAGGGTCTCTGAGATCATTTAGTATGAGATTTTGTCACTTTCAATTAGCCTATGAAAAATGCTAAGTGGCAGGACCATGCTGAAAAATTCACTGGACAGTTCTAGGGTTAATATTAGTTAGTTCTATTTATCAGTTTTCAAAATTGTGTCATAAATAGTTGTTTCCTTCAATACATAAAATATATTATATAATCTATATGGTAAGGAATTTTTATAAGATAATAAAGTACATTAATTTGTTGAAAAGAAATAGTTTGTTTTTATATCAGTATCTAACTCTGGTGCACTGTGCTTGGGAACAAATCTTAACCAACTACCAAACTATTACACAGCCATATGCACTAAACACACATTTTAGTTATGTGGCAAAAGTAAACACAGTTTAATTTGTATTACATATTTGATATAGAGGATCCATACGGTTTGTTATCATGCACATGTAAAGAGAAAAACCCAGGAAAAACTGCAGTAACTCTTGGGCCAATGTGGTGAGTAGTCATTATTTTTCTTTATTCTCTTGATTAATCTATACTTGTGTGATTATTTGCATTTTTTGGGTAAATATGTGTTCAGAGAATTAATTCTATTCATTGTTTGAGGGAAATGGTTGGGAATGTTTCTCGCTATTAAATTATCTTTGTTAACTGATGTTCTTTTGAAAGGCCAATATCTGGATTATTTTCACATTCATTTCTTTTAAACATGAATAACACAATATTATCTTTAAACATTACTAGAAATATGAAGTTCTATAACACTGATAAGGTATATTTTATCAGGAAAGGTCCAATTTATGACTGGGATTTTTTGACATCACTGCACAAACATGGGAAGCAATTCAGTTTGAGCTCCAAGTTTTTTGAAGTGATTCATCTTCTTTTGGGAGAATGCATGTGTGGCCAGATTGATCAGCTCCCTGAGGCTGCATCAGATGAGAAAGGGTCTAAAGAAAGTGATAGTAAATTAAGGAATGGCACTGAACTCTCAACTCAAGCGCTGATTGAGCCTTCAGTTCAGGGAGGTAACTGTCCCGTTCCTGGTTTAACTTTAAACTCTGAACCAAACCTAACCACAGCTGTACCAGAACCTGTAGAAGCAAGTAATAGTGATATGACAGTAGAGACTGAACCAAGTGGAACAATTCCTGAGGAATATTCTGAGGCTGCACCAAACCCACTGAAAAGAAAATCTGAGAATTCGGAAGCTGAGGAGCAAAATGAGGCTAAAAGACATCACAAGTCAGTAGCTGATGAACCAAAGTCAACCAATGTTCCATTTTATTACAGCGTCAGTAAATTTAAAAGGACTAACATTCCCAAGTAAGTTTATGAATTTCTTGTATAATTCCTTTAGCTGATTAAGAGCTATTTAATAGTTGTAATATATTCTTAGAAGTTAATCGTTAACGATATTAAGATAAGAATATGCCAATACATATTTTTTTCTAAGTAGATAAACAAAAAGGAGGGATTTTCAATGGGAACCTGGGATTTTTATATTAAAATATAGTCTCGCATCATAACAATGACATAATTTTAAACTGGAAGAATAATTTGTATAGAATTTTTGTGTTTAGTCTTACATGTCTAAAGTTTGGAAATTGAGATGAACTTTGGTGTGAATTATTAACATTAAGTCATACATTTTGGATACTTTCAGAATGGATAAGTTAGTCACCATTCTTCGATGCGCTGGTTACAAAGCAAGCAGAACACACTTTGACCATAGCGCCATAAGAACAACTGCAAGTGTTGATGAATTTCTGAAAATTTTGGGTTGAACCAATGTTCACATAATCACGACTGAATTTCAGTTTGTGGCTGATTTTTTAAAATTTCAATTCAATAAACATCAGTTTTCAAAAACTTGATGATAATATGAGTTTCGTCAGTGAACTAAGTGATGAGAATGAGTTTTATATTCATCAAGTTAAACAATGTCATACTTAAAATTATATATATAATTCGTGCTATTATGCAAGCAGAAATACACTGGTAAGAAATGAAATTTCATAAATGTCATCATTGTTGACGTGAAATAAATTTATAAATGGGTATTTGAAAGATGTTTGGACAATTTTCAACAAAACATATAAAACAGTCCAAGACTAGAATGACATATTTTAAATTTTATTTTTAAAAAATTTCAAAAATTTTTTTAGCATGAGAATTCTTTTTTTTAAATTAATGTGATCAACAAGGAAGAAAATTTTACATCAATCCAAAAAGTTCGAGAATTTTAAAACAGAATTTAATTTTGAAAAATATGGTACATAATAAGGAGCAAAGTATATATTCAAATAGAATTAATTAAAATCGAAAAATAAATAATTTTTTGGGGCAAATGAAGAACATAACAATAACATGAAGTTGAGCATTGAAAAATGTTTAGCTTTTCTAGGTAAATAAAACAGAATATTTGCCATATAGAACTTGACAGTGACAAGTATGAAACTAAGCACTAAAATTTGTGAATATTTTCATCTGGTACTCCAAGATCTTTTGAACATGTGATCATATCAGCATTAAAAGTCTTGCTACCACATACCAAAACCAACAGTTTGCCCAAATCATTTCTTATTTCTGTGTCCAAAAGTTCCTTGTTTATGTGTCCTTTAAGTATCTCTTCTCCATATCTGTAACTTTGATTTCCATCATCAATTTCCTGTTGGACAAAAATAATACACGTTTACTGTACAAATTACTCAGAAAATCCTCTGATCAAATCATAAGAACCTATTATGCAAGGTTCCCAAACTTTAGAATCATTTTACAGATAAAAACTGCTATGATCCCAATTATTTTAGACAGTCTTTTAAGAATGGAAGATATTCCCTAGCAAAGCAAAAATATTTTCTCGCATATTATATGTATTAGACCTAAATATAATTGTAACTTGCTATATATCCAATGTGATACTTGTTGACAATCTTACTATTATTGTCCAACATCATGTTATTTGAAATCTTATCTTAGATAATAATACTTATACAGTCGGACCTCGCTAAGTCAAAAACCTCACTACATTGAATTAATTGTTAAATCCTGGCCAAATTCCATAAGACCAATATATTTTATCTCTCCTTATCTTCAAGATTTTTGGCTTCCAGTCTCCCTTAGTCGAATTTTCCAAGGTGTTGGGTTGTTATTCTGTGGTGAGAACACCTGTTCCATAGAGAAAAATCTTACTTCCCCCATCCCACTGTGAAGAGAGTAAAATGGGGGAGGGGAGGTGCCTACTCTCATGAGCTTGAGTGGATAAGTCAAAGCAAGTTGGCTTACTTACATAGTAATCATCAGACACTGCATCTCTTTCCCGTCAAGCCCTCTAGCCAGTAAGACTGCCCACCCCCACTCAATATCAACACTGTCCTTGAGTAATCTGCACCTAATACACCATTTTCTCTAACTCAAAAACTACGCAAGTTGAATTTATTGAATGCATTTTCTTGCTCTTTAGTTTTAAAAATTAAGAATGATGAATATTTATTATCAGAAGTCATTGGTAGTATGATATTTTCAAGATCAAACACAAAAATTACTTTCAATGTTTTATTCTAATTCAACTATGCCAGTATGAGACCTAATGATAAGCCCTTTCATCCAAGGGTTTTCTACTAATCATTTGGTGAAAATGTATGGCAAAACTGGCTAATATATCTCAGATGACATTACCTGGCTAAGGACAAATATGACCGAAAAGTTCCAGTAACGTGACCATTCATCAATTTCCTTCTTGGCCATTAGGTCTTTGTATGACCTACAGGCATACACAAGCCTTAAGACCGTCTCATCTTTCTCATCATCAAGAATACTGCTGATTACTTGACACATTGGCGCTACACCAGTTCCAGCACTCAGCATAAGAACTCTGCGATACTGTGGGCATTGATGATTTTATTAGGCTCAAAACAAATTTCTCAACAGCAAGTAGAAAAAATTAATGTTTTTTAATAATACTTTCAATAAAAACAACTTGAATTTGTGAGACATTTGAAAATGAAATTCAAGCAGTAAATTCATTCAGAATCCCACATCCAACATTGATCTATTAATTTACCTTAATGAACATATATACTGAATTGCCAGCTATTGGGTCTGTTATAAATTTTAAGTTGTAACTGATGATCTAGCCACTGACCTTATTGCGTGTGTATTCAAAATGACCAAATGGGCCCCTGGCAGAAATCTTGTCTCCAACTATCCAGGTTTTAACACACTGAGACATACAACCTTCCGGATATATCTACAAACAAAGAGGTTTTCAATTAATGAAAAATTTATAAAGTAATACATGGACAAGCGCAAGATGCAATAATCTTCTGTGTAGAAGAGTATCTGTAATATATATAATAATCTTCATCTGAGTTCAAAGTTAATATTTCCACTCAACACAGATCTGATATATATACAGTTCATTATTTTTTTAACTTTGTTACTAATTAATTTGTATTTGTTTCAAGTAAGTGATGATGGTTAAGCTATCAGGGATCATTACAGTAACAATCAAAAAGGACTATTTAAAGAGTTTATAACTTCTTCAAAATCAATTTCTTACATTTAAATCAGTGGTTCCCAAACTTCTTTTGCCCGTGGACCCCTTTTATAGTCAAAACTTGCCCACGTACCCCCAAGTGAAAACGCTATATAAATGTACAGCATAAAAATTTACTAATTAAAAAATAACTTTTTGTTGAAGAATTATTTATTGAAATTTAATTTGTGTTTATTTTTTTTTTAATGACCGGGATGAACTTGATGAAACTTATGTCTGGCTCAATTTTTGTGAGTAGCAAACGCAAATCTCCATGAGTACTAATATCTAGCAGGTTTCTTTTCTCTGTGACGAGGTTCATAACTGCACTGAATCAACAATCTACCAAATAGGAAGACGGAAAAGTAGTCAACAACTTTTGAACAATAACCCATAATGCAGGATTTACAATTGGGTTGTTTTTTTAGTCATCAGAATTTGTGGTATCTTTGTACAAAAATTGGTTTAAGTTCCTCATTTGGTGATAATTCAATAATTTGCTCATGTACTAATATTCACTCATCTATGTCTTGGATCTGAGTTTGTCCCTGCAAAATAGGGTTCAACATCCAGTCGGGAATATCCTAATGAAGAATGTCCTCAAATCTTTGGTTCAGGTCTGCATGAAGAGCCGCTAAGTGTTGACAATAGGCAAACAAGTCTTCATTTCTCTTTGCAACTTCGAGAGATTATGAATCTGAGAACATTCACCTCAACCCAAGTTTTGGTTATGCAAAAAAGTTTTGCGACCAAACGCAGATATTACGCTTTTAGTTTTGATTAAATTTAATTGGTCACCTTGAAGTTTCCAATTAGTTTCTTTAAATTTGGCAAACAAATATGTCATGTGGGCTATGTCATTTTTTGAGATAATCAAATTTTGTCTCAAATCACTGTCAGGAATTCCAGCACTTAATAAGAGAGCATAAAATCGATTTAAACATACTCTTTTAGCTAAAAATTTTTCTTCTGTGTGAAGTAGTAAACGATTATAGTCTTCATCATTTCCCAAAGAAAGTTTTGATAATAATATCTCATTAAAGGCTTTCCTTTTGATTTTATTAACTTCTCCAATGACATCATCTATTGATCCCTGCAAAACTTCACTAATATTTTTGCAACTAAAGTATGTTAATGATAATGAATGATACAATGCACTGAACATACATTAAGTACAGCTTGATTAAAGTGTGCCAGAAAGCCTCAGTATCTTCCTACCCTTACCGGAGCACCGTCAGTGGCAACAGAAATTATACTAGTTAAGGTATAGCTTTTTCATTTAAAAGTCTCTTTTAATTCAGTAAAGAACGCCTCACCTTTCGTATCAGTTTCCAATCATTTAGCAAGCAACAGGCCTTGGCAAAATTGTTCTTCTTTTACAAAGTTTTACGTAAGCTAAAATTAAAGCATCATTTCCTGGTAAAGTGGACTCGGCAAGTTGTAGAGAATATTCATATGTCTTTTTAGTACTCACATAAATAATTTTCACACATTTCGCTAATCCTTCTTTGGAGTGAATTATTGCTCAGTGGAATTCTTTTTGTGATTTCGAAAGCTGGTTTGTGCAACAGAGTGCTTATCACCTCACTTACAGCTGGTAAAATAAGTACTTCACCAATCGTGTGGGGCTTTCCAGACTTTGCAATCAACATATAAAAATTATAAGACACACACAGTCTATCTCATCTAGTTCATCTCGCTTAGATGTTGTCCCAATGAGTTGTTGAAGTGAGGATGTTTTCAAGTTTGTGTTGGACTGCTTCTAAAAACGTTAAATCTTTATCTTATTTATCACTATGAATTTTCATTAAAAGTTCCTCAAGCTTGTAAGGTTTAATAGAATCATTCGACAAAGTTTGATTACACAGAAGACACATTGGTAAAATACTATTTTCTGGTTTCTTGTAGGCAATTTATGCATGAAGCAGCATAATTGCAATGCTGTATAAAACTTTCTTTGCTATTCTGCTTCACACTGCACAATTTAAAACTTTGAAAAAAAGGGGGATGCAGGAGAGATTTCTATCTTTCAATATACATTTTTATCAGATTTTTAAAGCAATTTTTTAATGTTAACTACATTTTTAAAAATTTTATCAGAATATATATTAGAAAATATTTTAAAATGTTATTTTGCTAACTTTCTAAAAAGGTGTTTGGTCGAATTTTGAATTTTAAAAAAATCTTTTATCTTATCTTATCTTATCTATTACAGACGGTCCTTCTGTACAGAATGTTATTGTGTCCTCCGTATATCTATGGTTTGCTGCACTGATTCATGTATTTAGAATCGTCAAATCATATCAAATGTGGTATCAATGTAAAGCTGGATTCTTCCTGCCTTGCATAAATATAACTTACCGATAAGTCACAATTTACCCAACCCTGCACTCATTTCCGTTTAAAGATTGTATTTTTATGACCTACGTATAGGGTCTCCGCCTTTCTCATGCATCAAACTTGACAACGCTTTCAATTAACCAAGCATTTTGATTGGTTACAGCTATTGGATTATCGTAGTTCTTTTCTATTTTAGGTCAAACAACTTTATTTTACTCTGAACCTAAAAATTTCTACAACAGTATATATTGTTGTTTTTTTCCCGTAATAATTACAAAACATAATTTTATTGATTTATACTAATAATTGAAAACCTTCCGCGGACCCCTTGACGTTGTTCAGGGACCCCCAAATCAATTTTAATTGTCCACGGACCCCCTGAACGGTTCCGCGGACCCCTGGGGGTCCATAGGGACCACTTTGGGAACCACTGATTTAAATTAATGCTGCATTACCTTAATTAACAAGTCAAAATAGCCTTTAGCATTTAGTGGAGTTATTGGTGTATATCTTCTAATTATCACAGATCCATTTCTTGCCTTTGTCCTGAAAATTAAAAAGCAGTCAATCTCATTACTGAAAATCTGTAATTTAATATTTTTAAGTTACAAAATACATTCTACCAATACCCTAAAAAATCATAATATAACAGAATAAGCTAACTAATTTAAAACACATTAAACCTCACAAATTTAAAAACAGATTAACCTAACTAATTTAAAAGAAGATAATAACCTAACTATGATGTGTTGACCCATCAATAATCCAAGACTTTTATTGTTTGGGACAGAACATCTAAAGCGTACAATGTCTGGAGTTTCATGAAGCACAGAGATGATGGTGAAATCACAATACTTGTCAGATCTAAGTTCAACAACCTGCTTAGATAGAATTAATTTAATTTTGTTGAAACAAAATTACATTTTTTTTAGCATTATTACAAATAAATGAATATCTTATTGAGATTATATTTATATTATTAAAGGTTGCAGTATTATTGTACACCACATAAATGGAAATCTGGAATTATTGCATAAATGTTTAGAAATTAGAAAGTTGAATCAAATATTTATTTGTACTTTGTTTATCAAAGATAAAGGCATTCAGCTATAGCAACAAATGTAAGGGAAGATTTTAAACAACTTACACTATCACAGTCTTGCATAGCAATGGCAACATTGCCCTCACAGCTAGAAGTTAAATTTTTACATTCAGCTTCCCACAGGATCATTTCTTGATCATAAATATCAAAAACACATGGCATACATCCACCACCACAGCAATCCTTGGGTAATGGGCGTTCTGGTGGCCCTGGCATGTTAGACCAATCCAGTTTGGCAGAACAAAGTATGTTTTAAAAATTTTGAATGCAGATCAATGGTTTTATTACAGTTTAAAGATGACGGGCAAATTTTAACAAGTATCTATTGGTGAGATCAACAATTTATCACCTTTCCTACGGACAGTTACTTGTTTTTTTGACACGGCTGAGGTTTAGAACTTGACATGGGCAGCCCTAACTGCATACAGGTCCACCAAGAAAAACCTTCACTTGCTTGTTTTTTGTCATGGATCATTGGACATTGCAATGCAGGCAATCTAACACTGGTTGAATCAGCTTTGCCATTGTTAACTTCTGGGACATTGTCTTCTATTTCAGAAAACTTTCTCTTTCCCAAAACTGAAATTATTCAAGATTTATAGATAGTAATTGAAATTGACATACTATTAACTTTAAAATAATATAAGTAGGAGTAGAATTAATAAAAATGTTTCTTTAAGAATGGATGTGTGGTATATGGGAAAATAGCAAAATTACATTATCAATCACTATTTGTAGACCTATAATCTACAGGTCTTAGGATAGGGATAATAAATGGCCTAAACCACAAAGAAGTCATAATACTAATAATTAGTTTTAAAAAATAATCAAAATGAAATGATGTAGCTGTAGTTTGTCCGGTCAGGTCCTTGTAAATCGTGAATGATGTATATGTAGCTGTAGTTTGTCAGGTCAGGTTCTTGAAGGTTGTGAATAACCATTTCTCTTAATTAAAGAATAAAAATACAAAATCAAATGTAGGTGATTGCATATCCAAAATATAAGTAATAATAATAGTACAGAATACTAGTCGATTACATAGAACAGGGGTCTCCAAACTTTTCTGCCAGAGGGCTAACTACACACAGTATTGTTGTAAACTAATCCTTGTACGTAAAAATAGTATCTTTTTTGGAGACTAAAAGTCTCCAGGGGCGCGATGAGAAGGTGAAGGCCTCGTGGGCCACATCTGGCCCGGGGGCCGTAGTTTGGAGACACCTGAAATAGAAAGAATAATGATTTACCCTCTCTATTACTCTTACTCTTGTAAATACTCTATCTAAATCTAACTGAAGGCTAAGGCAACAATGACAATGCTTTGGCCTTGGCTTTCTACTTTCAAATACTACTATATCTATGTCTATATTATATTCTAATCTAATGTCTAATGCCTGACTGTAAATACATACATTTTCATATTTGTCTAAAAAAAACTGTTAAATAGCAAAATTTTCATTTCAATTAATTATTATTAATTCAATTGTCAATTATAATTATTATATAATAATTTATATTTGACAGATGATAAAATTAATATCATTGATTGATTGATTGATCAAGACAAAAAATGAAGAAGAAACATGGATGTAAGATATAAATAAATTATCCAGTACTTATTGATTCCATAATTTATTTGTTTAATACATGTGCAGTAATCAATTATGCAACATGGGTAAATGATTAACAAAGTTTTCAGCGACTTTAGTCAACTTTGACTTGAGTACTTTGCTATTACTTTAGCCAACAGAGCTTCAGTGGTTCAGTGACAGACAACGAGGTGATGCCACTAAAATCTTTTAATTTTCCCCAGGTTTAGTCTTAAATAATTCCGTAGTCAAAGAAATGACTTTTTCAACCTCCGCCTTCTTTGTCAAGATCTCTCTAAAATAGTGCTTAGTCCCGTTCGCAGAAGAACAAATGTTTTTTAAAAAAAACTGGAAAAAAAAGTTTTTTTACTATAAATTCCTCATATATGAGACTAAAAGTACTGATTTTGTTCAATAAAATACGCCAACTAACGGATGTTGGAAGCCAAAAATTTTCGAGTTAAGTTAAGGCTTAGGAGATCTAATCTATAAGATTAGTCTTACGGAATTTGACCGAAACCTAAGAATTAATTCGTTGTATGGAAGTTTTCGACTAAAAGGGAAGTTCAACTTAGCAAGGTCCAACTGTATATATATAAGGTTACTGATTTTTAAATGTTCAATTAATCGGAAAAAATAATCGATTAATTTCGATTAATTATATTTTATTACACATTTAGATCCCGTTAAATTGCGATCTTTATTTCGTGAAATCGGTTAAGTCGCGGTAATTCAATGGCTCCCAAATTTTGTGACTTAAAGGAAAAATTAATCGATAAATTTAAATTTGGGCCGTCCATTAATGACGTCACGCACCTAGGGAGGAGGTGGGTCACACTTTTGAGACGATGCGTGACGAGGGGAGGGAGGGGGTTGAAGAAATGTGACGTCACATCAAACGGGTAACTTAAATAAAAACTTCCACAGAGACATTTGGTGCCTTGCAATTTATTTTATAACTTTTTTTTTTCTTTTTAAAAACCATCAATGCTTCTCACGAGCTGTCAGTTGGCCATCAGACTCTGGTTGGCGTAAGTTATCAATAAATTAATTATAATACATGTACTTAAATTTGAGAACCCTCAACAGAACGTATGAAATTGTTACCCAGCGTCGTTTGATGTTGACATTAAAGCATGTGTGATGTAGCCGCCGCTCCATTTGGTTCTCTTACGACAGGAGACGGGGAACTTTTTTGCCCGTTATTCCACAAAATATTCAAGTTCATTTGTGCGCCCCCCCCCCTCAGGCTCGAGGTTGTTTCCATTTTCTTTTTTTTTCTTTTTTTCTAACGCCCCTGTCCATTCTAGATATAATAATGACAAATGTGCCTATTTAAAATTATTCAAAGTATTAATAAACTTTATTGAATGCAATTCTTGACATCGCAATTTTTGTAAGCACAAAACAACTTTTCTTCTTAGCTCAGTTTTAAAGGCATTATTTTAAATGTCACAGAAAGGATACTTTATACAGTCAAGTCATGAGGATTAAGATTATAATGGTGGATTTTTAGTGTTTTCATTTAGTACGTAGGTAACAAATCTACACAATTGTCAAATATTTAAAAATGCTTTTACTGTGTGGAGCCGGTTCAATAGTGGGCATGGCTTCTAAGTTCTAAGCGTCCACGTACACATACGTAACGTTTTGTTAAAAATATATCTAGTGGATTGTTGTGGATGCTTCAAGTCCCAAATGAGTCTGCATTATCCCCGAAAATTCCCTTTTGACCCCAGATGGGGTAATTTACCCCTGTTCAAGGACCTCTGTCTTACGGATTGCAAATCAGTCAAATTAGTGATTTTTAAAAAATACATTTTTACAAATATTATTTATATTATTTTTTTTCTAAACAAAGAATTTAATATTAATGATTAATAGTCAATGTTTCATTTGTATGTATTAAAATAAAATATAATCAAAGGACGTTGCCACAGTTCGTTTTTTGAAGGCGGGTTGAACGTTAAAAAAAAACAAAAAACGGGCCGGTTTAATCGGATACCTAAAAGTAAACATTATAAAAGTGTATGTTAATATTATTGTTACCCCAAAGGAGCGGATTCTAGCGAATAATTTTCTATGCCCACAATTATTCAGCTTTACCCCCAAGAGTTCCCCTTTCACCCCAAATGGATAATTTACCTCTGTTCCCCGACCCCTCGGTGAAACCGCCCGATAGCGGTAGCAATGTATTTTTCATTAGTTTATAAAAAAATATAATAATAATATAATTAAAAAAGAGCTTTGGAATGTAAATTTAAGATAATTTTGGATATTTTACTAATGACATAGTATTTTTCAGTCTTGAACTAGCAGGAATTACTTATTTTGGGACGTACAAGATGACACCCTACTCTCCTGCACAAATGTTGGGTTCGTACAGTACTCGCCTTATTCCTCTTTTAGCGCATACCTATAAATTTTTTATATAGAAAACTTGAGATTTGATATCAATGTGGTATTTTTTAAAGATCAAATGCCTTTGACGTACACATACTTAGAAGGAAAACTGTCACTATAAGATCTAAATCAATTTGAGGAATCGTCCTGTATATATCTTTATATTCTATCAACAACGAAATGATCCTTATCAATAGTCACTCTCGCGAGCTTGAAGGTTAATCAAATCAAAGGTTTTTCGACATTACCGCTGCATTGTTCGTTAGCCACCGTGCGATTGTTCCCTTCTCTTCTAGCACTCAGGTGCCGTCCATAAATGACGTCACGCGATTTTTTCCTATTTTTCACCCCCTCCCCTTTTTCCAATAGTACGTAACAAAGCTTTGACCCCAACGCCCCCCCCCCCTTTAAAAAAACTACTACAACAACAACAAACAAACAAACAAACAGACACAAAAAACGAAAACAAACTTTTTTATCAATTTGAAAATAAGTGTGTTTCTAATCACTTTTTTTTTCACTTTTAAGTATATATTTCGTGTAAAACTGAATTGTAATATCGCAACAGGCGTGAAGCTAAATAAAATGTCATTTAATTAATGGTAAGTGGTAAGCCGGTGCTTCTTTTTTTTTCGATTGATGTCTCGGCCAAAACGGATATCTAGATATCTGAAGATAAATGTTAAATAAAGGGGAAATGATAAAATATAACAAGATAATTGTTGGCATTAGAAATAGGTCGGATAGATTTCCTGTGATAATTTAGGGGAATTTTATTGAATTAAAAATTAATTCTTTTATTATTATTTTAAAACAAATATCTGCTATTGTTGATAAAAACATAAAAGTGAAAAGTGAAACGTAGCAACACTTCAAAACGATTAACCGACTAAACGGCCCCTTCAAATGGGCCCCAACAAAACAGCTCTGGACTCAGAGGCGTCACTAGGGTTGGTGTCACCCGGTGTGGTAGCTCATGGTGTCACCCCCTCATGATTTAACGGATAGAACTCCTCCGAGTTTTCCAGTCCCAAATAACGGGAATATATATAATTTTACGGTCTGGTGTCACCCCCCCGATGGTGTCACCATCTTAACTATAAGGATGTTCATTATAATACGCAGGGCAAAACTATCCGAATACAAAATTCTAGTTATGACTCGTAAAACTTGTTTAATATAATGCGAACCTATCGTTAATATATTTTTAAAAAAAATAAATGTCAATATAATGCGCACTGCACACCTTATTGAGCGACAGGAAAGGTTGTTGAACAGAATACGCACGACGACACTCTATCTCAAAAATGAACATGATACATAGAGATAAATAAAATAATTTTAAAACTCAATAATTCAATGAAAGTACATTCGATTCATCTTAAACTTTGATACCTAATGTTTATCATTGATACGAGTCTGCCTTCAAAATTTCAGCTCGCTAGCTTACGAGGAAATTGATTTAAAGTTTTTTTCGGCACGCACGGCTTAGAAAGCACAAGGATTTTTTTTCTAAAAGTGAAAAAGCTTTTTTAAAAAATAAATTTCAATTTTTTGTTAAAAACATGTAACAAAATTTGCCTGGAAGGGGGCGTTTTTACCCGGGCAGTTTTGTCGGGGCCATTTTCTCTGGAACCATTTTGACATGTCATGCTACAAAACTATTAGATGCATGCTCTACGAAATGAGCAGCTTTTGTTGCTTGAAATCTAATTCATTGTTGAGCTTTTTTTTAGGTTTTTAAATGTCCCCAAACTGGCATCATTCAAAAACTGTGATCCAGATCTTGGATTGATTTGTTTTTTCGGCGCTCAAAGAAAGATTTGGTAATGAATAGCGCTAGAAGTGGTCCATGTAAGTTAAATCCGTTAACAGTATGCAAGACTTTTCTCTCCCTGACGGTCTGAGTGACTGTGTGTTTTGATGTGTCGATACATGTGATGAGAACGGGGCGGATATTTTGTGACATTTATTATACCACAACACTGCACATTGCTTTGACCTTCTAAACCAACGGCTATATACATTTGTCATGAAGTAACAGCATGATGCCACAGCCACAGTGTTTTAGCTCGTCGGAGATATGCCAGGTTGTTACCATGACCTACTGATGGCACCCCTCGTGACCCATCACATTCACCTAGACATGATAGGATAACTAGGATAACACCGTCCCATGTTGTCAATGTTTGATGCGCGTGCAAGTAGTGCCAACAAGTTTAGGCTACTCGTCGAATTGCTAATTGTCTTTTATTGCTAATTTTGACATGCTACCTACGAAACTACGAATGCCCACAACAGTGGTCGTCTATAGAGTACGTCACGCTCCATAGAGTGTGGGGGGGAGCGAGGAGTTAAAAATGGTCAAAAATAGCGTGACGTACTAAATGGACGCCCAACATAGCATTAACTGAAAGAGTTACAGCTCCTGTCAAATTTCTCTTTGTTACCCGCACGAGGCCACGCCCAGCTGTGACATGAGAAAACACAAACGTCGCAGGTGTGACAATTGTTCTAAAACAATTTACATAACGACAAGTCAATCGTCGGTTCCTTTCATTCTGATGATTGGGACATTTAGAGCTGGACTTTAAAAAATGATTGTCAACACCTGGCAGTAACCCACGTGGTCAGCAGTAGTCAGCACTACGCTTGGCCGTCAGCACGAAATGGATGAGGAGATTGAGTCTTTGTTGTGATGTGCTTTCTAAATTTGAGTTGTTAAACGAATAACTAATTGTAGGTAGAGAGCTATTTAAAGTTATATTATAAATAAGTATACAAATAATATAATATTTAAGGAGCTGAATGAATAATTTTATAAAATTTCCGGCATCCTTCCGTCTCGCGAGACGATGGTGCATCACCGTTGGGTTGGGTTGCATTTCCTCGAGTGACTGTGCAGTCCTATCCTTGAGTGACAGTCTTTGCCACAGTTTTTACACACGAGTTCTGTGCTTCCAAATGTTTTGGCCTTTCTCCTAGCTCTTCTGTCTGCAGCCTCCTCCATTCTTCGCTCCTCGGCTACTATGACGCCCTCTTTGACAACTGTGCGCCACGTAGATCGGTCTTCTGCCTTACACTCCCAGTCACTTGTATGTATTTTGGCTGCTTTCATGTCCCTTTGACAGACATCTTTAAATCGCAAGCGTGGGCGACCTGTTTTCCTCTTTCCTGAAGCAAGTTCACCATATAGGAGATCCTTCGGGATGCGGCCGGGGCTCATTCTTTTGACATGTCCTAGCCACCTCAGGCGTCTTTCACTAAGAATTGAGAACATGCTTTGGGTATTGGCACGCGTTAGTACCTCACTATTAGGCACTTTTTCTTGCCATTTAATACCAAGGATGTGGCGCAAGCATCTCAAATGGAAGCTGTTAAGCTTACGCTCTTGTGATGTATAAGTGGTCCATGTCTCGCTCCCATATAGTAGTGTACTGATGACACAGGCTCGATAGACGCACAGTTTGGTTTTCTCCGTTAGCTTGGTGTTTTGCCAGACCCGCTTATTTAGTTTAGCCATTGTTGCGGCTGCCTTGCCAATTCTGCTGTTTATTTCTTCTTCAATGGACAGTGTATTGGAGACCTTGGATCCCAAGTAGGTGAAGCTGTCCACAACCTCCAAGTTTTCATTATCGATATTTATGGTAGGAGGAGGTCGAGTGTCTTGGGCCATGATGTTTGTCTTTTTCAAGCTGATTTGCAGACCAAATTCTTTGCAGGCATTGGAGAAGCTTGACACGAGTTGTTGCAAACCAGATTCTGTATGTGCTGTTAGTGCCGCATCATCCGCAAATAGTAGCTCTCGAATTAGGACATCCGTCGTTTTGGTCTTGGCTCGGAGGCGGGCAGTGTTGAAAAGTCCTCCATCAGCTCTGGTATGTAACCAGATTCCCTCACTGCTATCCTTGAATGCGTATCGAAGAAGTACAGAGAAGAATATTGCGAAGAGTGTTGGTGCGAGTACACAACCTTGTTTAACTCCGCTGCTGACAGGGAAGGCCTCTGACTTAGCTCCATCGAACTGTACTGTGCCAAGCATATTTTCATGGAACTGTCTGATGATGGCAAGTAGGTGAGGGGGACATCCAATTTTTGCCAGTATTTGGAATAGCCCGTTGCGACTGACTAAGTCGAAGGCTTTTGTAAGGTCCACAAATGCAATGTATAGTGGCATCTGCTGCTCTCTGCATTTTTCCTGGAGCTGTCGTATGGAGAACACCATGTCTATGGTAGACCGACCGGACCGGAAACCACACTGAGATTCTGGATAGACGCGGGATGCTAGGCTTTGTAAACGTTTTAGTATAACGCGGGCAAAGGTCTTTCCTACAATACTAAGGAGTGAAATGCCGCGATAATTATTGCAATCACTCCTATCACCTTTGTTTTTATATAGTGTCACTATATTTGCATCCTTTAGGTCTTGGGGGATGTAGCCCTGTTCCCAGCAGAGGGACAGAATCTCGTGCAATGGTTGGAGTAAAGCTGTCTTGCCACTCTTTAGAACCTCTGGTGGTATTCCATCATTCCCAGGCGCTTTTCCACAAGCTAGACTGTCAATTGCTTTGCTCAGCTCTTCCTGTGTGGGCACGACATCAAGTTCTTCCATGAGTGGCATATCTGGGATGTCATCTAGAGCGGTGCTGGAGACTGTGGTAACTGTTGAATACAATTCCAGATAATGCTCAACCCACCGTTTTAGCTGTGCTGCCTGGTCTTGAATAATTTCTCCATTTTTGGACTTTAGGGGAGCAGCTTTTGACGTCAAGGGGCCCGTTGCCTTTTTGATGTTTTCGTACATGACTTTTGCATTGCCCATGTCTGCAGCTGATTGTATACTGGAACAGAGCTTAAGCCAGTAGGTATTGACACATTTACGTGCAACCTTTTGGGCAAGTGACTTAGCTGTTTTTAAAGCATGCAAATTGTCAGGTGTAGGCTTTTCCTTGTAAGCCATAAGAGCTTTCCTTTTTGCTTCAGTGACGGGTTTCATCTCGTCCCAATGTTCATCAAACCAGTCCGTGTTTTTGTGAGATTTTTTGCCAAAGGCTTGTATTGCGGATGTATAGATTGTGTCTCTCAGTTGCGTCCATTTGGAGTCAATGGTGACGCATGGGGACATCTTTGAGAGACTTTCCTTCACCTTGTCTTTGAACAGCTGCGCTATCGCAGGGTCTTTCATGCAGGAGGTATTGATGCGTGGACTTCCCTTTTTCTTTGTGTGGTACGAGTTTTTCCTCATTATTCGTACTTTGCTGGCGACAAGGGAATGATCCGTGTCACAGTCGGCACTGTGATAGCTGCGAGTGAGTAGGACGCTAGCTAGTTGTGCACGCCTGGTGATAATGAGGTCCAGCTGGTGCCATTGGTGGGATCGAGGGTGTCTCCAAGATACTTGATGTATATCCTTGCACTTGAAGAAAGTGTTGGTCACACACAAGCCTCGTGAGCAGCACAATTCCAGAAGCCTTTGTCCATTTTCATTTAACTTTCCTCTTCCAAATAGTCCAAGGCAGGTGGGCCAGGCTTCGTGGTCGCTCCCCACTCTAGCATTGAAATCTCCTAGGAGATAGATTGCCTCGTCTTTGTGGATGCCGGCTATTGCCTGGTCTAACGCTCCATAGAACTGGTCCTTCTTTTCCGGAGTTGAATAGAGTGTTGGGGCATACACACTAAGAATGTTTGCTGGGCCCGCAGTTGTTCTGAGTCTTACAGTGAGGATCCTCTCCGTGCCTGATGACGGTGGTTCAATGGATGGTAGAAGAGTGTTTTTAACAGCGAAACCCACACCATGCTGTCTAGGTTCGTCTTTTGGTCTGCCTTGCCAGAAGAAGGTGTAATTGGCCTCTTTGAGTGAACCGTTGTCTGGGAGCCTGGTCTCCTGAAGGCATGCTATGTCAATCTTTAGCCTTTTAAGTTCTCTATCGATTATTCCTGTCTTCCGTGTGTCGTTTATGGACTGCAGATCATCAGTGATGCCGGGACACATAGTCCTCACGTTCCAGCTAGCGATTCGAAGAGCTGGGGTCTTCTTTTTCTTTTTTGTATTTCTTGGTGCAGGGCTTAGTGGCCCACTTGTTGAGTGGTACTCTAATCTCCACGCACCCAGTGGAGAAGGCAGGCCATGACGGGATAGCACCTATTTGACTGGGGGCTGCCCAGTTTGAGGCGGGCGGTAGCTGTCCAGTGAGACATTGGTAGTCTCTCCCACCGTCGGAAGCAGCCCCTGGCCTAGCTCTACGTCAATTGAGCTTTGGCTTATAACCGGTAACTGCTGCTTCCCGTGTTTTGTCGACACCTTGCGGCGACGCTGGAGTGTCCTCTCCAGAGGTTATAAAATTTAAAGAAATATTTATTACATAAATAGTAAATAGGCTTGTTTAAGGCATACTTGACAAACAGAATTGATACAGCATGACTCTAGCCAGCAATTGTGTAGATGCAGTTATCGTGTCAGTTTTCATAAAAGTATTGTAAGGGAATTATTATTAAATATTAAATTTTTATAGTTTTTATTGCTCAAATTAAAATACGCTTTTAAAATTTAAATGTTACGTCTATCCAATTGAAGTAGTGTGCAAATAATTCGAATTATGATTAGAATATGAAAATATTCAAATTTCTACGTTAATTAACACCACAATAGGCATACATAATTAAAAATGACATCCGAACAAGTAACTAGGAACAACGAGATCAGATGCTGGAACTCGTCTTGATTCAATGCAACCTTTTTCTTTTGTATGTTTTATGTTATCTCAAATTTATGGGAATTCGTTTTTGTTTTTGTTGTTGTTTTTGTTTTGTTTTGTTGTTTTGTTTTTAAATTAATGCAAACCCATTTCATAGAACAAGGTGATATGCTAATACAAGACGCTGTTATATCAGCCAAAACAATTTCTTAAGAAATATGAGTGGTGAAAATTCATAAGACGTGGTTATATCTTTAGAACAAGAAATGCAACAAGAATTGTTTTTATCAATTTAAAATAAAATAAAATAACGCTTTGATCAGGTGCACATCATTGCAAAAAAAATATTCGTATATAATATAATCTATATAGATAATTCACATCATGGTCCAAGGGGCCGTCCATAAATGACGTCACGCACCTAGGGGGGGGAGGGGGGTCTCACTTTTGTGACGATGCGTGACGTGGGGGAGGGAGGGGGGTTGAAGAAATGTGACGTCACATCGAAACAGTAACTTTAAATAAAACTTCCACTCATTCCACTGATGTCCAG
>MUZC01001944.1:0-12059 GCA_002072015.1 Radix auricularia | reverse complement strand
CCCACCCTACCACCCACCCTGGTCCTAGCAAGGCTCTCCCCCACCCCACCTCAGGTCCTGGTCCTAACAACAACTTCCCCACCCTACCATCCCCCTATTCCTCACATGACAACGTTGAAATAATACAATTTTAATGCATCCTGAAAGAGCACTTGGCCCTAATAGAGAAATCCATGGCGAGGAAATGGACCATCAGACTTAATCATCCGCGCAGGCCAGCTGCCGGCCTTGATAATCATCGCATATAATCATCTTAGAATATTGGAGTAGAGGATAGAAACGTGTTTCCGGCTTAATCAAGATGGCCGCACAACTCAAAGGTTTAGTTTCGTTTATTTTTTTTTTTTTAAAACTCTCCACTCTATTTATAGAAAGCAAACAGGCAACGCCCCAAATTATAATTCAATATTACTCTCCGCCCAAAAAATATATTTAAATATTACTCTCCGTCCCAAAATGTAATTCAATATTACTCTCCGTCCCAAAATATAGTTCAATTTTTCTCTCCGTCCCAAAATATAATTCAATATTACTCTCCGCCCCAAAATATATTTAAATACTACTCTCCGCCCCAAAATATATTTAAATACTACTCTCCACCCCAAAATATATTTAAATACTACTCTCCGCCCCATAATATATTTCAATATTACTCTCCGCCCCAAAATATATTTAAATACTACTCTCCGCCCCAAAATATATTTAAATACTACTCTCCGCCCCAAAATATATTTAAATACTACTCTCCGCCCCAAAATATATTTCAATACTACTCTCCGCCCCAAAATATATTTCAGTATTACTCTCCGCGAAAACATGTCAACATTATTTTGGAATGTTCAAAGTTTTCAAACATTCTAGACAATTAAGCCAGTCAGAAACGGAAGACTTTTTTGCTAAAGTTTTATTTCGTAAAATTATCTTTGAGTTTGAGCCAACTTTTTTAATCCTACAGTAGAGCCGAACGATGTGAGGTATTGAGCGGATGATGGCCCGCCTCGTGGTGGGCGGAGCCAGCATCGTGCTGCGGGTAACGTGGAAATTAGCCGGAAAAAGCAACTTCTGACAGAAAAATATTTCATGTTAGAATATTGTTAACCCCCCCCCCCCATTAAAGCAAACACTGACCCGAATTTACGCTAAAGACGACTCCGCCATCCGAACAGGTTCCGGGGTTATGTGTTTGCCATATTGAACCACGCTAGGAAGAATACTAAGATGGATGTGATATTAAGGGCTCCAGCATGAAGGTTGGGCAGGAAGTCCTTAGAGAGAAACAAACAAGTCATGCGGAGGGACAAAACCTGGGGACTTTGAGTGCTAGACTAGAGGGGGGGGGGAAACTGGAGCGAGCTGGAGCCAAATACAAATTACAAGATAGACGTCTTGTCATATGACGTACTTTAAAGACGTCCTGTCACATGACGTACTTTAAAAGACGTCCTGTCACATGGCGTACTTTAAAAGAGGCCCTGCCTCATGACGTACTTTGACAGAGACCCTGTCACATGACGTACCTTGACAGAGACCCTGCCTCATGACGTACTTTGACAGAGACCCTGTCACATGACGTACTTTGACAGAGACCCTGTCACATGACGTACTTTGACAGAGACCCTGTCACATGACGTACTTTGACAGAGACCCCGTGACATGACGTACTTTGACAGAGACCCTGCCACATGACGTACTTTGACAGAGACCCCGTGACATGACGTACTTTGACAGAGACCCTGCCTCATGACGTACTTTGACAGAGACCCTGTCACATGACGTACTTTGACAGAGACCCTGCCCCATGACGTACTTTGACAGAGACCCTGCCTCATGGCGTACTTTGACAGAGACCCTGTCACATGACGTACTTTGACAGAGACCCCGTGACATGACGTACTTTGACAGAGACCCTGCCTCATGACGTACTTTGACAGAGACCCTGCCTCATGACGTACTTTGACAGAGTCACCTGACGTACCTTGACAGAGACCCTGCCTCATGTCGTACCTTGACATAGACCCTGCCCCATGACGTACTTTGACAGAGACACTGCCTCATGACGTACTTTGACAGAGAGCCTGTCTCGTGACGTACTTTGACAGAGACCCTGTCACATGACGTACTTTGACATAGACCCTGCCTCATGACGTACTTTGACAGAGACCCTGTGACATGACGTACTTTGACAGAGACCCTGCCTCATGACGTACTTTGACAGAGACCCTGCCTCATGACGTACTTTGACAGAGTCACCTGACGTACCTTGACAGAGACCCTGCCTCATGTCGTACCTTGACATAGACCCTGCCCCATGACGTACTTTGACAGAGACCCTGCCTCATGACGTGCTTTGACAGAGACCCTGCCTCATGACGTACTTTGACAGAGACCCTGCCTCAGGACGTACTTTGACAGAGTCACCTGACGTACCTTGACAGAGACCCTGCCTCATGTCGTACCTTGACATAGACCCTGCCCCATGACGTACTTTGACGGAGACCCTGCCTCATGACGTACCTTGACATAGACCCTGCCCCATGAAGTACTTTGACGGAGACCCTGCCTCATGACGTACCTTGACATAGACCCTGCCCCATGACGTACTTTGACATAGACCCTGCCCCATGACGTACTTTGACGGAGACCCTGCCCCATGACGTACTTTGACGGAGACCCTGCCTCATGACGTACTTTGACATAGACCCTGCCCCATGACGTACTTTGACGGAGACCCTGCCTCATGACGTACCTTGACATAGACCCTGCCCCATGACGTACTTTGACGGAGACCCTGCCTCATGACGTACCTTGACATAGACCATGCCCCATGACGTACTTTGACATAGACCCTGCCCCATGACGTACTTTGACATAGACCCTGCCCCATGACGTACTTTGACATAGACCCTGCCTCATGACGTACCTTTACATAGACCCTGCCCCATGACGTACTTTGACATAGACCCTGCCCCATGACGTACTTTGACATATACCCTGCCTCATGACGTACTTTGACATAGACCCTGCCTCATGACGTACCTTGACGGAGACGTGATGTTCCCCAAAAAGTCCAAAGTCTAAATGTCGATCTAATGCAGTAGTAATTGAAATCAACAGATCAACACAATTTTCTCAATGGCCGTCAATGAAAAAGTTCGTGGACTTTTTAAACAAGTCAACAAATGCAAATTTTCTATTTAATTTCTTTGACTGAAAACAACTGCTGCTTACCAGACGCTCTTGATTAAATGGAATAAATTTACATGGATTTACATACAAATACATGTATTTACATAAATTTACATGAACTTACCGAGAGCACGCACAGGTTGCACAAATTATGAGCAACTTATAATTTTTTTAATTGAAATATTAATCGAAAAATGTAGACCAGAAAATTAAACGAAAAGCTTGGTGTAAGATGAAGGCATATTGGCAGGTAGAAGTAAACGAAAAGCTTGGCGGAAGATGAAGGCGTATTGGCAGTTAGAAGTAAACGAAAAGCTTGGCGGAAGATGAAGGCATATTGGCAGGTAGAAGTAAACGAAAAGCTTGGCGGAGGATGAAGGTGTATTGGCAGGTAGAAGTAAACGAAAAGCTTGGCGGAGGATGAAGGCGTATTGGAAGCTAGAAGCTATCGAAAAGGTTGGTGGAAGATGAAGGCGTATTTGCAGTTAGAAGTAAACGAAAAGCTTGGTTGAAGATGAAGGCGTATTTGCAGTTAGAAGTAAACGAAAAGCTTGGTGGAAGATGCAGGCGTATTTGCAGTTAGAAGTAAACGAAAAGCTTGGTTGAAGATGAAGGCGTATTTGCAATTAGAAGTAAACGAAAAGCTTGGCGGAAGATGAAGGCGTATTGTCAGGTAGAAGTAAACGAAAGACTTAGCGGAAAGTTAAGGCTTGTCGTCGTCACCAGTTATCCAAAGATGATAAATGACTTTTAGGCCTTATCAGACTCGCGCTGCATTGGGCAAAATTATCATTAGGGCCACTTAGCAGTAAATCAACTTTGTTTTCACAGTGGCAGTCTTATCTGGTTTGTTTTTGGCGCAATTTGGATTGAGGTTGGGGAGGGGGGGGGTTATCAAGTGTGTTGTATTTGCTGTGTTTTTTTTTTTAATGCGCTTTCCAAATGTTCAAATATATCGATATTCTTTTCTCTGAAGATTTACTTGGCCTCTTCGATACCAACAACGATTCTATTTTCAGGATTTGCCAATGGTATAAGAATACATTTACCGTGAATAGTATTTTACCCTCCCTGTCTCTCCCCACCCCCCCACTTACCCCGCCCACCAACAAACTCTCCGATCCAGGAGCTTTGGTTAAATTGACCCCTGATCCCGCTGTTCAAGCCAGTGCCATCACAGAACAGCACCTATCTCGGATGACCTCCCTTGAGTTATTTATTGTCCATGGGACGCATTTGACCCACTCCCCGGGGAAATCAAATTTAGTTAGAGGTCGGCCAGGGGCGTCCGCCTAAAGGAGAAAAATCTAAAATTAAAGGCCTCTTCCTAATGAAATAACGCCGTAGAGAAAGTCAAAGTGAAATTCCTATTGCTGATGGCTGGGGTTCGGGTTACTGGAGGCTAGGGTTCGGGTTACTGGAGGCTAGGGTTCGGGTTACTGGAGGCTGGGGTTCGGGTTACTGGAGGCTAGGGTTCAGGTTAGTAGAGGCTGGGTTGGGGTTACTGGAGGATAGGGTTCGGGTTACTGGAGGCTAGGGTTCAGGTTAGTAGAGGCTGGGTTCGGGTTACTGGAGGATAGGGTTCGGGTTACTCGAGGCTAGGGTTTGGGTTACTGGAAGCTGGGGTTCGGGTTACTGGAGGCTAGGGTTTGGGTTACTGGAAGCTGGGGTTCGGGTTACTGGAGGCTAGGGTTCAGGTTAGTAGAGGCTGGGTTCGGGTTACTGGAGGCTAGGGTTCAGGTTAGTAGAGGCTGGGTTCGGGTTACTGGAGGATAGGGTTCGGGTTACTGGAGGCTAGGGTTCAGGTTAGTAGAGGCTGGGTTCGGGTTACTGGAGGCTAGGGTTCAGGCTACTGGAGGCTAGGGTTTGGGTTACTCGAAGCTGGGGTTCGGGTTACTGGAGGCTAGGTTTCAGGTTACTGGAGGCTAGGGTTTGGGTTACTCGAGGCTGGGGTTCGGGTTACTGGAGGCTAGGGTTCGGGTTACTGGAGGCTAGGGTTCGGGTTACTGGAGGCTAGGGTTCGGGTTACTGGAGGCTAGGGTTCGGGTTGCAGCGTTGACTGACTGACCGTTTCAAGTCTTGATTGTAGCGTTGACTGATTGACTTCTTTAAGTCTTGATTGCTGCGTTGACTGATTGACCTCTTCAAGTCTTGATTGTAGCGTTGACTGATTGACATCTTCAAGTCTTGATTGTAGCGTTGTGATTGACCTCTTCAAGTCTTGATAGCGACAATGATTGTTTTTTTTGCGTCTTCCCTGATTCGCGTTCTGTCATGACGGTTAGCTCTAATCAATGTGATTGTCTCTGTGACTGTCTCTGTGATTGTGTATGCAACGTTTACATAATGTATATCAATTCTAGTTAATTTTGGACAGTATTACCTATAGAAGGTGCTACTACTGATAGTGCTTCCAACTGGCCGCGCAACCTACAGACAGTGCTACCTACAGACCATGCTACCTACAGACACTGCTACCTAGACAAGTTCTACCTATTAAAAGTGTTACAAACTGACAGTGCCACTACTGAAAAAAAGCTACGTACTGACAGTGCTACATATTGACAGTGTCACTACTAACATTGCTTCTATTGAAAGTGCTACCTGCTGACAGTGCAACAAACCGACAGAGCAACTAAGATTTCAAATCAGCTTTAAGGTTTAGTTCCCTGACTTCCCATTTCTTGATGCAGTAATGAACGTATCCAATGACTTTATGCAGTAATGAACGTATCCAATGACTTTATGCAGTCAAGCGAGAATCCAAATATGTCTACATTCTGATGAGTGAAAACATACAAGAACTCACAGAGCCTCTGTAAACGTATTACCTATATATATATGTGTGTGTGTGTTTATGTTTATATATATATATATATATTTGGCATTTCTCTTTTTAATTTATTAATTATTTGCTACGGCTGCTGCAAACATGGAAACGATTGGGTGTTTAATGAACTAGTGACATTTGATTGGCTGTCTCTCTGCACATGCGCCTAATCTGTGTTTGCTTGCGCACGCTGTTATTTGTTGCGTGTGTTTTTTCCTTCTAATTTATCAAATCAATCCCCAGCCCACCCCCACCCCTCGATGTTTTGTTGGGTAGCCGGCTGATATCTAAAAGCATCGCCTTATTTGCTCGAACTGTGCTCATAATGGGACATAATGGCGGTCCAATGATTTGAGGAATATCAGCTCACGTGACAGGTGGGTCTCATGCCACGGACATGGTGACCTTAGTCTCATTTCTGGGGTGTAAGGACCTTTAGTCTCATGTCTTGGGTGTAGGGACCTTTAGTCTCATGTCTGGGGTGTAGGGACCGTTAGTCTCATGTCTTGGGTGTAGGGACCTTTAGTCTCATGTCTGGGGTCTAGGGACCTTTAGTCTCATGTCTGGGGTGTAGGGACCTTTAGTCTCATGTATGGGATGTAGGGACCTTTAGTCTCATGTATGGGGTGTTGGGACCTTTCATGGGCAGAGAAAGCCTGGTACATCATTCATTTTAAGGAATATTTTTTATTTAATTTCAAAATTGCACAAATGACGCCATTCCCAGAAAACAGTGCAAATGACGTTATTCCACGAACAGTGTATTATGACGTCATTACCGCTTGAGATTGACGTCAGATCACGTAAGCAGCCCACATGTCTGGAGCCAAAAGTTAGAGTTCTGTAAATAAATTTTTCTTAACGCCTGCGGCTCAGAATTTCACGTTACCCAGACCCCCGACCCCTCCCCTCCCTCCCGGTTCTCTATTTCCCTAGTAAAATCTACCTCCGCGCGAAATAGCTCTTTGATTACATTTGTGGTACCTCCGCCGCTCCGTTCCCTCCCCAGGCTCTGAATAACACCCAAATCTCCTCTCCTACTGGTAATGGTTCCAACCAGACAAGTCTTAGTTAAACACCAGCATGGAGTGGCTTTCTCTTCGTCTTCTTTCACTGTTCGTGCGTGTTTATGGGTGTGTGTGTGGGTGTGTGTGTGGGTGTGATTTATGTGTGTGTGTGTGTGATTTATGTGTGTGTATGTGTGTGCGTGTGTGGGTGGGTGTGGGTGTGGGTGGGTGTGTGTGTGTGGGTGTGGGTGGGTGTGTGTGTGTATGTACTTGTGTGTATGTGTGTGTGTGTGCGCGTGTGTGTGTGTGTGCGTGCGTGTGTGTGCGTGTGCGTGTGTGTTTGTGTATGCGTGTGTGTGTGCGTGTGTGTGTGCATGTGTGTGTATGGCGCTACAGTACCCCGCCTAGACCGGTGACACGACTGCTCCCACCCCCCTTAGCTACGCCACTGTCCCGATCATGTGATTCGATAACGGAGGTAAATACCAGAGTGCCTGACAGAAACAAGAGATCTTTTTTATCTGGTTGGTGGCCAATTATTGTTATTTTTATAATATCTGAGGTTTCTTAATGAATGACAGAGATCGAAAAGAAAGGTTCTAGACTTAAAAAGAAAGGTTCTAGACTTAAAAAGAAAGGTTCTAGAATTAAAATTAAAGGATGATATGAATCATGAAAATAGGGCGGTGGGGAGGGGGTACTGTATTTCACCAGAGCTTTTATAAGCAACCAGTCGACAAAAGCCCTTCTGTAAAGTAGGGGCCTATCAAAATACAATGTATGTTAAAAACTATCTAAATTTTAAAAATAATAAAAATAAAATGATTAAAATAATTCAATGAATTCAATTGTTTTATGTATGCTCAGTTTCAGCTCACTGGGACCACAGGAAGTTGATGAAATATTGTTTACATGATTAAGCCATCGCCAAACGGAAGTAAGGACTGACGGAAGTAAGGACTGACGGAAGTAAGGATTGACGGAAGTAAGGACTAACGGAAGTTAGGACTGGCGGAAGTAAGGACTGACGGAAGTTAGGACTGACGGAAGTAAGGACTGACGGAAGTATGGACTGACGGAAGTAAGGACTGACGGAAGTATGGACTGACGGAAGTAAGGACTGGCGGAAGTAAGGACTGACGGAATTAAGGACTGGCGGAAGTAAGGACTGACGGAAGTAAGGGCTGACGGAAGTAAGGACTGACGGAAGTAAGGACTGGCGGAAGTAAGGACTGGCGGAAGTAAGGACTGAGCAAGTTATAGAAAGGCGTGAAATGTACACCACATGCAGCGTTTTTTTTTTCCTTTTCTTGTTTTAAAAATATTTTTACTTTTCTTTTATTTAAATTAAAATATTTTGATTTCTTGTTATGATTAACTTATTACAGCAAAGTTACGTTTTATTTTATAGATTGATCATTTTTACGCCCGTTGTAGACCAGGGTTAGTGAGGGATTTACACCAGCTAGGGGTCCACACATGGATGCGGAAAGCCATGGATCGCTCCGAATGAAATAATGTGTTGGAACAGGCCAGGGCCAAACATAGGCTGTAGTGCCATTGATTATGCTGATGGGGACGGGTGTTCTTTGACTGTCTGTAAGGTTTTGAAAGGAAATTAATGTGGGTTTTTATTTTTTTAGTATTTATTTTTTTCAATTAAAAAAATAAATTATTATGATTATTTTTTTACTTTTTTGTTGTTCGTTTTCGTAAGTGCATGATGGTTCGAGGAAGGGGTGCTTGGATGACGTGGTGTTATCTATGGGAGACCATCTTTGACCACTCTTAGACCATCTTTGACCACTCTTAGACCACTCTTAGACCATCTTAGACCACTCTTAGACCATCTTTGACCACTCTTAGACCACTCTTAGACCATCTTAGACCACTGTTAAACAATCTTAGACCACTCTTAGACCATCTTCGACCACTCTTAGACCACTCTTAGACCATCTTTGACCACTCTTAGACCACTCTTAGACCACTCTTAGACCATCTTTGACCACTCTTAGACCACTCTTAGACCATCTTAGACCACTGTTAGACAATCTTAGACCACTCTTAGACCATCTTTGACCACTCTTAGACCACTCTTAGACCATCTTTGACCACTCTTAGACCACTCTTAGACCACTCTTATACCATCTTTGACCACTCTTAGACCACTGTTAGACAATCTTAGACCACTCTTAGACCATCTTTGACCACTCTTAGACCACTCTTAGACCACTGTTAGACAATCTTAGACCACTCTTAGACAACTCTTAGACCACTCTTAGACCACTCTTAGACAACTCTTAGACCACTCTTAGACCACTCTTAGACAACTCTTAGACCATCTTTGACAACTCTTAGACTATTATTTGTTCTGTGTTTTGGGGGACCAAAAAAATGGATGACAGGTAGCTCGCCACTACACGGCGGGTGAACATTTCATCGTCAACAACAACAAAACGTTGGCAGACGACATGGGAAACGTTCCTTGACCTCATCACAAACAATTGATAGGTCATCTCAAGGTTATTAAAGTCTCTGCAAGGTTTAAAAGCTATTTTTAAAATTAAGAACTTCTGCCATTTTAAAAAACGTGTTTGGATTTTGTGTGTAAGTTCATTTAACATCACAGGTCACTACTGACCCCTTACAAGAGGTAGGGGTCTTTGTGGATGAGTGTCACAGACAGGTTTGAGAGCCCCTGTTTAAAATGTTCAACACGAAACATGAAATCTAATTTGGATCAGGTTCAAACTAGTTTCTATCTGTTAGCTACTGCTCCGTCACCTTGGTGAGGCTGGCGTGAAGAAATTGCTAAATATCCTATGAGACCTGAACAGCTTCAAAACAACAACAATAAATATTTTTTAAAAGATGCGTAGACTTAGATCTAATGCTGTGTGATAAAATACATTTTTGTTGGAAGATCAAAACATCATGTAAAAGTAACTTACTTTCATTTGTTGTTAAAAATAGTATTCCTGCGCCATGAATTTGGAGAATTTATTTTATATCTTTACATAAGAACATAATTATTAACATCGCAATGAGATAATGATAGATTTAGTTACAATAGATGAGCTGTGAGGTGTTCAAGAAAATAGTTCGTGGGCCATTAACATAATAGATGATGATGATGATGAAGTTTTTTTGTGCTCTAAGTTACAGGAAAGAATTGTGCACATATTATGAGGTTAACATCGCGCAGATGTAAAATTATGGATAATTAAATGGCGCTAAATGAAATTCTTTAAAGTACGCAAGTGTTTTTGCTAAATGGCATTTCAATTTTAATATAAGCTACAGTAAATAAAGTGAAGCGAAGTATGTCGACCGTGACGTCACGACGCTACCGGTTGCTGGAAAAGAAAGTTCTATAAATTCTAAAAGGATTATAAAAAATGGGAGGTTTTAGGGTTTGGGTTAGGTATAGCTTTAGAATTTTAATTTTAAAGCTTTTTAAAGGACGTGCTATAACAACAAAGAAGGCCGCCATAATCGTGACGTCACGGTCGACATACTTCGCTTTTACCAAAAATATTAGCCTTCAAATATACATTTTTTATTTTACAATAGTCTGATATTATTATTTTGTTGTTTCAAAATCGTCTGTTAGAATTATTTATGAGCTTCGAGAAAGTCTTGAATAATAATCAACTAACAGGCGTTTTAAAAACTTTTTTAAAAGAGAGTACGTGTTTGTTTAGTTCAGGGTCCGTAAACGTTGGATGTGTTAGCAGGGGCGGAACTATATTGTAGAAGATAAAAAAAAAAACATATCTAAAAATAACGCGAAGCCAGATGAACTTTGTTATAAATATTTTTCGTCTTCAATAACACCAGAATACAGTAGATTAAAAAAAAAAAAAAAAGAATGAAGTCTAAAGTAGGCTTACAAGGGTTGCAAACGCTGAAAGGGAATGTAAACACATTTGTTTACAAAGATTTCAATCTACAACAACGTTGAGCGAGATGAAAGTCACAAGGCCGCCTTGCTACTCATTTATCTTGGTATATTAACATTATTTTAAGAATGACCTTGGGTCATTCACGGGTCATGCAGTGCAGCTCAGAGTGTTGGCCCCAGTGCTGCGTCCAAATTTTGATGTAGCCATCATTAAAGCCAGGCATAAAAATAAGCGTACGCTTCTAACAGATGCTTGTTTCTTTTGTGTGTGTGTGGGGGGGGGGGGATATTGTTCTAATTTATTTTTACAACTTGATAACGCAGTACCCTGGACTACGCCTGAGCTCACAGAGGTCACTACAAACATTAGGCAAAACTTGACCAACCCCTGAGCTCACAGCGGTCACTACAAACATTAGCCAAAACTTGACCAACCCCTGAGCTCACAGCGGTCACTACAAACATTAGCCAAAACTTGACCAACCCCTGAGCTCACAGCGGTAACTACAAACATTAGGCAAAACTTGACCCACCCCTGAGCTCACAGCGGTCACTACAAACATTAGCCAAAACTTGACCAACCCCTGAGCTCACAGCGGTGCGGTCACTACAAACATTAGCCAAAACTTGACCAACCCCTGAGCTCACAGCGGTCACTACAAACATTAGCCAAAACTTGACCAACCCTGAGCTAACAGCTGTCACTACAAACATTAGTCAAAACTTGACCAACCCTGAGCTAACAGCTGTCACTACAAACATTAGCCAAAACTTGACCAACCCTGAGCTAACAGCTGTCACTACAAACATTAGCCAAAACTTGACCAACCCCTGAGCTCACAGCGGTCACTACAAACATTAGCCAAAACTTGACCCACCCCTGAGCTCACAGCGGTCACTACAAACATAAGCCAAAACTTGACCACAGGCACCAGACAAAAGTTTATCATTATTGCGTCATCTAAGGCAAGCACTGCGCTGCTGTTTCAAACGGAGTTAAAATTTATGTTTTTAGTGGCCCGTCCCCGAATTTTAACATTGTTTTATCTTTTAACATTGCTCCTCAAAATTACCCTGCTATCTAACAATGACATAAATTACCCTCCTATCTAACAATGACATAAATTACCCT
>MUZC01001943.1:14995-27540 GCA_002072015.1 Radix auricularia | reverse complement strand
CACCCACCCACAGTGGTTTACTGACGGGGGGAGGAGGCGCCCGTTGGGCCAACCAACGGTCGAGCATGGCGCCACAGCGACAGCAACTCTCCGAACAAGCAGGAATACAACATGTGATGCTTGTGCTAATGAGATCCTCCCGTTCGTCACAGGGAAGTGTGGACAGTAGGTGTGCCGCATGGGAATGACAGTTGATGGATGCCTGGCAGCACGCGTGTGTACGTGAGAGAAAGGGTCACGTGATGCTTTTGTAACAAACTTTTTACCTTTAAAAAAAATATATTTATTCCTCAGAGTGTCACTCGCTGGGGAAATTATTGAATTGGATTAATAATATTTTGAAGTTATCTATGCTACTCCTATGTATAAAAAAAAAATAAAACAAAACATCTAAATAATGATTGATTTGTTAATGGAAGTCGCTTGATGTGTTGGAGTTTTTGTTATTGTTTGTGGTTGGGGTTAAGGTTAGTGCTAGGTTTAAGGGTTTGTGTTAGGGTTAAGGTTTGTGTTGAGGATCGTCTCCCAAATTCGACCCAAGTTTAATGTCATGCGCAGATCGTTTAGTTCATGTGGATGAATGCAGAACGCAAGTAACTAAAAATTTGAGAATACAATTTTTAAAACTATTTTCATCATTAGTTACAGATTCTGAGGACTTCCGTTGTTCTGTATTCAAACTCTAAAAATGGGCATACTATAGACACTGTAGGTAAATCAAAGGAGATATAGCTGTATAGAGTTTTAAAAGTTAAACAGTTGGATCAAGTTGAAAATATAAACCACGTGTTCCTGAAACTCTCGATACGAAAGACTCACTTCCTCCAAATCTCGAAATTCCTCAATTCCTACGGTTCACAGGACTTCAAAAATCTCCCAATCACTATTTTCCTCAAAAGCCAAAGTTCCAGAAAACATCAATCCCTATGTTCCAGAGACCCCTCCCCCTTTCTTCTAAAAAACTGCGCTTCCCTAAGCCCGAAAGCGCTCCCTCCCTCCTCCCCACTACAACACAAGCGCCTCGTCTGCCTTCCTCTGGCCGATGCTGCTCCAAGGAATCTTCATATCCGAAATTCGGGACCGGGGGGTCAATTGTTTACGCAAGATTAAGAAGAGGGGCTGGGAAGACAACATGGCGGGCGGTGGCAGCAGACGGTTTGGAAATGTATCGGGTTTCCCCGATTAGGCGGGTGGTGATGCCAGATTTTTTCTCTATTAAAAACTCAAATATTCAGTCAAAAACGTCGACGGAAAAAAAAAGAAAAACAAAACAAAAACAACATGGCCAAATAACTTTTCTGGAGCGGGGTCTGATGTCGCAGGATGTAAAAGGTTGAGATAATAAAAGGCAGGCGGAAGATTTTGAAAAATGATAACAGAGCGTCGGTGTGGCCAGATTTTCGTCCCTACAGATTCTATAATACGTCACTACGGGTGTTTACTTAGCGAACAGAAAGTCTTCGGGAATTCATTGCGTTGTCTCATCTTAAATGGAACCGACGCCCCCTCTATATTTCGTCATACGGATATCCACGGATTGTGTCTTACGCGCAAACTGCGATCCGCGATTCTGTTATATTTATACTGAAAGTTAATACAAAATTAACACCAAAACTAGGGCTGTTATCGATTAATTTAAATTTAATCGTTAACTTTAGAAAAATTAGCAAATAATTAATCGATAATTTTGATTAAAGCTGAAAATAAGATTGTGATGTCATTAAACTGAAAATTTCATAAAATGCCCATAATTTAATTTATTTTTTAAAAAATTTTAATCGATAATTTTTTTATCGATTAATCGAGAAATTAATCGTTAATTTCCGCAGCCCTAATTGAAGCATTTGTGGACAATTTAAGTCGATCTCTAAAAGGTAAAACAAAACCAAAAATAAAAAGAAATATCTAAAAGTAGGCAATTAATGTGTAAATTGAGGCCTATAAATGTATTAATACCTCGAACATTTTGACAGGTGCAAGTGCAAACTTATTTGCCGGCACACTTATGAAATTGGCCCGAGGCCGTAAACACGACAGTGAGAACACGAGGACGAAGACTTTTCTTTGATCAAATCTTCAGAAATAGAAACAGATAACCTCACAAAAATAAGTGATGTCATTAAAATTAACAAGGATTTCGGAGACAGTTTTTAGAAAACATCTGTTGACGAGGCGTTGTGTTAACGTGTTTCTGTTGTTGATTAAATGATTATTTGTCTTTTAAAAATGAATTTTTGGGGTTGAAACCCCTTAAAAATAAAGTCTGTACTAAAATTAATAATAATGATAATAATAATAATAATAATAATAATAATAATAATAATAATAAAATGATAATTTATATAGCGCTGTATCCCAGCCAGGTGCCAGACTCACAGCGCTCTAAATGGATATAACCAGGAGCGGCGTTTGAGGGTGGTAACTGGGGCGACTGCCCCAGGCCCCGCGCTTAGGTAGGCCCCGCGTTTCGGTCCTGAACATGTCTCGTCCTGGTTAATAGCCTATACATGTAGAACCAAAGAGTGGATGGTAGAACGTATGCTGGAAACGATTGTAAAGAAACGAAAGAGGCACTCTTGTAATCCTTTTTGAAGGTCAAATTCCGTAGCGTAGCTCTAGACGTCTTTAAAAGCATTTCACCGTTACAACTTTTAATAATTTAATCAAAAGGTGACACGCGGTATTAAAATTACACAATAATCAAGATATTTCATATTTTAATTACTATAGCATACTGGTGCTTAGCGATCCTTACTAGTACTCTGGCCCCGCGGGGTCATTGCTGGCACTAGGCCCCGCGCTTACCTAACGCCGCCACTGATGATATAACACTGCATATATTAATTAAATAAACATTCATATCATACTAACTACGTAAATTAGGTTATTTATTTCGTTTTACTTGTTGGGGGTATTTATATTTCTTCTTGTACTTCTTGAAAAGAATTTCTTTCATGTAAACGTAAGGATCGGGAATTTTTCAATTCGTTTTCCTTGTTATTTTTTTTTTAAATTTCAATATTTTTAATTTTATTTAAATGAGTTAAGTTAAGTTATTGCGGCACTTAGTTATACAGTATTTGTATTTAAGTAACAAACTGGTTGCTTGGTGCCTTCTTTCTTGCAACCCGAGAACCTTTGATCTGGATATTCGCCAGTCGTGACTTCCGAGTCACAAGTCTTATAACTATCACTAGAAAAATGTACTGGCTGTTTTCCAAGAATTAATTATTTCTATCAAAGTAGACCGAGGCACCAAACAAAAACTCTTGTTCATAATATTTGAGGGGGGAAAAAAGTAAAATGGAAATTACCCATTCAGAATTTTTAAAAAATACCATAGAATTTATTGGCGAATTTTAAATCGCATCCCTTTTAAAATTCCAAATTTTTGTTTTTAAACAACCAGTGCTATCGGTATTGACGCTCTCCCCTTGTTTACGTGTTTACTCAAAAAAGTGTACAAGCATACACATTTTAACTTATAACAAGCATACACATTTTAACTTATCACAAGCATACACATTTTAACTTATCATAAGGATACACATTTTAACTTATCACAAGCATACACATTTTAACTTATCACAAGCATACACATTTTAACTTATCACAAGCATACACATTTTAACTCATCACAAGCATACACATTTTAACTTATCACAAGCATACACATTTTAACTCATCACAAGCATACACATTTTAACTCATCACAAGCATACACATTTTAACTTATCACAAGCATACACATTTTAACTTATCACAAGCATACACATTTTAACTTATCACAAGCATACACATTTTAACTCATCACAAGCATACACATTTTAACTAATCACAAGCATACACATTTTAACTTATCACAAGCATACACATTTTAACTTATCACAAGCATACACATTTTAACTTATCACAAGCATACACATTTTAACTTATCACAAGCATACACATTTTAACTTATCACAAGCATACACATTTTAACTTATCACAAGCATACAACATTTTAACTTATCACAAGCATACACATTTTAACTTATCACAAGCATACACATTTTAACTTATCACAAGCATACACATTTTAACTTATCAAACGCTTAAAAACAAATCGTAGAAGTATTTTAAACAAACAATTCAAAAGCCCCAGTCACTCACTGGATGGATGTATCCGTAACGCTATGACGTCATTGTTTGAGTTTATATTTTAATACAAAGGTGTGCATCAGGAGGTGTGCAAAAAATTATAAATTTAAGATTATTTCTGAAATAGTACAACAGTCCATGGCAGTTTTTTAAAAAAGCGTGCTGTGTTTCTCGCCGGAAAAAAAATAATTATGACGTCATTGTTTAAGCTGGAATTTTAATTTTGTAAAAGGGAACGGAGCAAAAAGAGGATTTGAGGATTTATAATTATAAAATACATTCCATGAAGTTTAATATTTCGTATTTGTTATTTGGGCTTTTGAAAAAAAGTGGGTGCTGTCGGCGCCCTACAACTCCTGGTATATAATATTAGCAATATGCTTAAGCTAAAGGGCCAACTTTATGGGTATAAAATGTCTACCATTGTAATATTTTATAAACGAACGTAGTTCGCATCTAATGCTCCTTATTATCGATAAGCGACCAACTTCACTCACAGAACCAGAACTTTTAGGATCTAGTTTAATAGAAGCGACACACACACACACATCCCGTCACACACACACACACACACACACACACACACACACACACACACATCCCGTCTCACACACACACACAGCTTCGCAACACCCACAATGTAAAACGCCACACATGAATAAATACATAACATAACCCCTTTCTCACTGACTCATAAACTTTTAGTTAGTACAATGGACTCACTCGTCAGGTCACCTTCTATACCGGGAGGCCAGGGCGAGGGACAAATTTTATCATTTTTTAAAAAAATGTGATGATTGGATGGTTTATCTAATTAATTTCAAAATTTTAAGTTGTGTGTGTGAGGGGGGTGGGGGGTGGGGGGAGAGAAAAATGTGAGAGAAAATCTTACTTTTTATTTTAGGGTCGGGCCATAAGTGACGTCACGAACCTAGGGGGATTGGGGTCCCCCCCCCCATTAGTGACGATGCTTAATGAGATTGGGGGGGGGGAGCTTAAGAACTGTTTGGTCAAGTCAAAACACGCTACTTTAAATCAAATTACCACTTAAATATTCCATTTCTTACGAAGTTTTACATAGTTTCATGCGTGTTACGATATTAGAGTGCAGCATTACACCTACACATTCTAAAATGACAATTAATTGATTTTAAAATGCTATTTTTTGAACAGAAAATACCACTTTAGGGGGGGGGGGTTCCACAGCTATGTGACGTCATATTGGAGGGGGGTCTGGTAAATATCGACAAAAATCGTGGGCCTTCATTTATGGACGGTCCTTTAGTTCTTTTAAAAATTCAATTTCCATTTGCAGTAAACCCACCTCCCCTCCCCAACCCATTCCTAGCATTTCCCCAATACTTAACTAACAACAAACAGTCGGTCAGTGTTAGAAACGTGACAGTACAATAAAAACAAAACAAGATAGAAGCCCGTAGAAATCTGCGACAGACGAACGTCTGTAACAACACGGCCTGTGTGTTTGGTGTGTCATAATTGGATTTTGATCTACGGAAATGTAAATATTGATCTTTACCGAAATTCTGAAATATTGATCGTTACTGAAATTCTGAAATATTGATCGTTACTGAAATTCTGAAATATTGATCGTTACTGAAATTCTGAAATATTGATCGTGACTGAAATTCTGAAATATTGATCGTTACTGAAATTCTGGCGTGACATTTATGAAATGGTTCCAGATCCCAATGGATCTTATTGTATTAATTCACTGTGATGTTGTGTTGTAGAATAGAGTAAATAGACATATAAATGCTGCGTCCCGTCCGACAAGTTAAAACCGAACAGCCCCCACACCCTATTAATGCCCCCACCACATGCATAGACACTGACGGACAGACAGACACACACACACACACACACACATACTATTGTTTCGGTTACAGTATCGTTTACGCCATTGTTTATTTCCGGGGCACCGCGCGCCCAAAGCTCCACTCCACCCTTAGCCCGGGGCGTCCAGTTACATTCTCCATTATGACGTTATTTGTGGGCACCATCGCTCATTTAGTTTTAAGTGTCAGTTTGAGCAGAGCCCCATCCCTTCCTTCCCTCCCCCTCCCAACACACATACACACACAAACACACACACACACACACACACACACACACAAACAAACAAACTCCCGTCTATGTTTTCTCCAAACTCACACGTCGAGAATACATTTTTAAAACTTCACTCTAACGACACTGAATTGTGCNATGACTAACCCCCCAACCCCTTACACACACACCTCATCCCAATCCAACCCCGCCCCCTCCCCCCCAATGATCCGCCGAAGGGACCGTGAAGGAAACCTTAGAACACTCGATGACAACTTGATTTCTTTTGAAGCCATTCTTATTTAAAGACTAAATCACACCATCAACTTGGTGGGCGTCTGATGTGGAAGAAAAGGAGGGTGGGGGGGTTGGGTGGAGACAGGGTTGAAAATATTACCCTCTCCCCCCACCAAAGAAAAAAACATCTATTATACTAAGGAGACATTAAATTAAATCAATCGTACCCACGAGCACACATACGCACACACGCGCGCACATACGCACACACTCGCACACAAAGGGAAACTGCTATTGGTCATCAAGTTGATTTTGGCTCTTCGTTGTAATTGTCATGTCTAGAGTACGACCCCCACTCCCCTCTCTTTACACCCTTTATTATCCCACGCACACAAAAAGAAAAGAGAACTCAGTTTTTACTCTTAATCCTTTCCTTATTCTCTTTTCCTGTCCCCAAAACAATCTCATGATTATCATCCGTGGCAGTAGAATTCTTGTAGGTCTCTGATCTGCTCAAAGGACCTTCTCTAAATCTGACCGATCTATGGCCCTCCTGTTCCACGCTCGGACCCAAGCATACCAGTTAATACAGAGGTCCCACCCCTGATATTTTTTGTGATGCGAATTGTAGCTAACGGTTAAGGGGTGGGGTGGGTTACCCCCGCACACCTCCTCGTCAGAACAGGACGTTGTCTTAACATTGGGGCTACCGGGACGTGTGCTGGGCGACGCCGGCGAATTGGATCTGTTGCGGGGGTTAAATTGTGTCAACTTGTGGGCCGGAACATGCCCGCGGCACGTCGGCTCAATCTCACCGTCAGCTCGGGTGGCCGTCAAGTGCATCATAAATCACGGCATTCGCCCAGTTACTGACATCTCTAAAACGTGATCTGTATTAGTAGTGCTAAAAACTTTTTTTTTTTTTAAATTCCTTTTAATATATTTTAGGAACAAACTTGTTTTTTCTTAATTTCATTGTTAAAATAGTGTTGTTTTGTTAAAATTTATTATTAGATTTTAATTTTGTTTATAAACTAGGAATAAATGACGTCAAGCACCTAGGGGGGTGGTGGGGGGGGGTCCACACATTAGTGACGATGTGTGACGAGGGGGAAGTTTTTTGTTTCTTATTTAGAAATTTGACGTCACATCATAGCTTTTTAGCAGCAGTCATTCATCATCAGTCATCACTGTGGCTTTAGCGTAGCTGACACAGGTAACACCAAAGATTTGAACGCAGCAGTTTGATATCAAAACATAGATGTACATCAGCAAGTCACTTTTAGTGTCAAATTGATTTGTGTTTCTATGGCACATTTCATACGATGTGTTGCGTTTTAAATGTCACGTCTCTTTGTGCTAAATGCAAAGTTTGAATGAGTTGTCACGTTTGGAATGTCACGTCTCTTTGTGCTAAATGCCAAGTTTGAATGAATTGTCACGTTTGGAATGTCACGTCTCTTTGTGCTAAATGCCAAGTTTGAATGAGTTGTCACGTTTGGAATGTCACGTCTCTTTGTGCTAAATGCCAAGTTTGAATGAGTTGTCACGTTTGGAATGTCACGTCTCTTAGTGTTAAATTCCAAGTTTGATTGAGTTGTCACGTTTGGAATGTCACGTCTCTTTGTGTTAAATGCTACGTTGATAAAAGGTTATAATTTGATTGTGACGTTTGTATAAAAGTCTTGTCAACTGTTTCATTATAAAAGTCTTGTCAACTGTTTCATTATAAAAGTCTTGTCAACTGTTTCATTATAAAAGTCTTGTCAGCTGTTTCATTATAAAAGTCTTGTCAACTGTTTCATTATAAAAGTCTTGTCAACTGTTTCATTATAAAAGTCTTGTCAACTGTTTCATTATGTCCACGTCAAAAAATATTTTAAAATCCACATTGTTCTCATTTATCAAATAAATGTCCGAAAACATTATTTTTTATTATTATCATTATAACAATTTTCACCACGTCTACTTATTGACATTGTCCTTATACCCGACCCACTGCTTCATCTCATTTTATGAACGTAACGATGACGGCTTTGACAACTTGTCGGCATTCATGGCATAATTATTTTTAATATTTGTACAGAATTCTTGTATATTCTTTCTAACGGTTATAATAAATTGTTTGAAATAAAATGCGTATAATACTATGGTGCATTTTCGTTCTTGTTTTTTGAGTCCTACTATTTGATATGTGTTTGTCTGACCAAACGTTTCTCGAACCCTAAGGATAGCATCTATAATATATAATAATAAAAGTAAGTTGTCTGTGCCGTCCTCGATAGCGATTGGTCCCTCAAAATCCTATAGACTCTTACAGCCAATCGCTAGCGGAGAAAAATTAAATATCATTTACATATTGAACAAATTTACACGGACGTTCCAAAAGAATTATTTTTGGTGCAGAATTTTTGTCCCCCATCCTGTAGTGTGTCACTCCTGGTAATCACTACTGTTACTCCTACACAACAAGCCACCGAAACGACGGCGCAACGTCCTTGGACGGGCTTTGTTGCTGGTACTTAATATGTGAGATGAGCTGCCAAAATCAGACCTAGAAGAACAATATATCTTTGGAATAAATGCAACTTAATAAAATTACACCAAATCAGCTTCTAATTTCCAACAAAATTTCCTAAGTAAATTCAGCATAGTTAGCCCTGTAGAAGAAATATGGAAGAAATAAAAACAAATCTAAAAACCATAATGGATCAGAATGTTCCAACAAAAATAACTTCAAATAGAATTAATAAGTGCTGGTTCAATTTTAAATTTAAAAAGTATTGCAAACTAAAGGAGAATTTATTTAAGAAATTTAAGGCTACCAATTTAGAAAGGATACAAAAAATACTTAAAAATTAAACACCTGACACAAAAACTTAGCCGTAACCTCCAAAATAATTATATAAACAATGTGATAACTAAAGATAACAATAAAAACGTATGGTCCTTTATCAAATCTAAAAAAATGGAGCCTTCAGGTATAGCCACACTAAAAGGCTCAAATAATAATACCTATAATGATAATGAGACTAAAGCTAATATCCTTAACAAATATTTTGCATCATCATTTTCTGCCTCAGGCGACAAGGAAATTTCAATAAATTTAAATAAATTGGAAGAAATAGGTAACATAACTGTAGATGAGATAGGTATACATTCACTCCTAAAAAACTTAAAAATAAACAAAGCTACTGGCCCAGATGAATTACCTGCCAGGTTATTAAAAGAATTAAGCAATGAACTGTCCCCAATCCTTGTAGTTCTTTTTCAAGCCTCTCTAAACCAGGGTAAAGTGCCCCAGGATTGGAAATTAGCCAATGTAACGCCACTCTTTAAGAAAGGTGATAAGTCCGACCCTGGTAATTACAGACCTGTATCACTTACTAGTATCACATGTAAATTACTGGAACACATAATATATAGCAGAATAGTTAACCACCTTGACAAATATAATGCCCTATGCCCACACCAACATGGCTTTAGAAAGAACAGATCATGTGAAACACAATTGATAGGCCTAATAGATGATCTATCAAAAGGCTTAGATAATAATGATCAAATAGATACAATATTACTAGACTTCTCAAAAGCATTCGACAAAGTTCACCACCTTAGTTTACTCAAAAAACTTAAATACTTTGGAATCTCAGGTCCCTTACATCACTGGATCCAAGATTTCCTATTGGGTAGGGAGCAAACTGTAATAATTAATGGATCTAAATCTACACCAATAAAGGTTAACTCAGGAGTTCCACAAGGAACTGTCCTAGGTCCCTTACTATTTTTAATTTATATAAATGACTTACCCAACAATATCTCAACAGGAACTAAAGTTAGGTTATTTGCTGATGATTGTATAATCTATAGAACAATCAAGTCAGAACAAGATAGCAAAATTTTACAAAAAGACTTAGATGAATTAATAAAATGGGAAACTAACTGGAGTATGTCCTTCCACCCAGAAAAATGTCAACTGCTAAGAGTAACAAAGAAAAAGAAACAAATAAATTCAAAATATTTCATTCATGGAAAAGAACTAACCCAAACTAAAGATGCGAAATACTTAGGAGTCATAATAAATGAGAAACTATCTTGGAATCCCCATGTCAATGAAGTTATTAAAAAATCAAACAAAACCTTAGGCTTTATAAAAAGAAACTTTTACAAATGTAACAAAGATATAAAACTAAAATGCTACCTCACCCTGGTGAGACCTATACTAGAATATGCAACTNGTATGTCCTTCCACCCAGAAAAATGTCAACTGCTAAGAGTAACAAAGAAAAAGAAACAAATAAATTCAAAATATTTCATTCATGGAAAAGAACTAACCCAAACTAAAGATGCGAAATACTTAGGAGTCATAATAAATGAGAAACTATCTTGGAATCCCCATGTCAATGAAGTTATTAAAAAATCAAACAAAACCTTAGGCTTTATAAAAAGAAACTTTTACAAATGTGACAAAGATATAAAACTAAAATGCTACCTCGCCCTGGTGAGACCTATACTAGAATATGCATCTTCTGTATGGGACCCATCCACCAAAGAAAATATTGATAAGTTAGAACAAATCCAAAAAAGAGCTGCCAGATTCATTACTGGAGAATATTCAAAACTGACAAGAGTAACACCGTTAGTTAAATCATTAAACCTTGAAACACTAGAGGATAGAAGAACCAAGAGTAAATTAGTAATTATACATAAGGCAATTAATTCTAATTTAGAAATACAACACAAAGATAACCTAATACAACCCTCAAATAGACATAAAGTTAAAAACACCTTTCTTATTCCATATGCAAGAACAAACACATACAAGTTTTCGTTCTTTCCGTCCGGTATTCAGGCGTGGAATGGGTTGCCTGAGGAAACCAGGAAAGCCACCACTTTATCATCTTTTAAAACTCTAGTAAGAATACAGGACTAAACACAAACCATAGAAATACGTAGGACGCAATAATCTTCTGTACAGAAGGAGCGTCTGTAACATATAAGATAAGATAAGATAAGATAAGACCTTGGTGGCTCACGCGGAGATAGGAGATTCTCCAAACGTCTCGTACTTCAACAGCCGGGCCACATGCAGGGACCCAAACTGCGGTAAGTGCAGCCTAGTCCACGAAAGAGTGGAACATTAGTAGACGCCCTGCAGGGTGCTGGTGCCCTTTACGGGGACAGAAGATGTTGCTGGATATTTCAGGATGACGGACAGACATATGCTCTGAAAGTGTATCATCACGGCAGTGCCCAGTGTACGTCTTAATCTCAAGCAAAAAAGAACACTTATTTATGTTCATCAAACTATGAAAGAACTTATTGCAAAGGTTCCCGTCTTTAACTTCATTTTTATTTTTATTAATTGGCAATGACGCCGAGGATAGATAAGCGCCAACTAAATTATTCCATAATTACTTTTGTTACATTATTTTAGAAACTTAACGATTAAAGGACGTTAATATTACAACTTTACGATTGGAGGCTCTATAAATATTTAACTAATCTTCATATTCGTTCTTCCAGTTCGGAATTCAGACGTGAAATGGGTTGCCTGAAGAAACCATGAAAACAAAAACTTTATCAACCTTCCAAACTCGAATAAAAATGCAGGACTAAACACAAACCATAGATAAGCGTAGTAGGCAATTAATCTTCTGTATTGAAGGAGTGACTGAAACAGATAAGATAAGATAAGTTAATATAAGATACGCTGAATGAGGCTTATTACGATTCTAATTTGAACCATGTGTACCTATGCCCACCACACCCACACGCCCACACCAACACAAAAACCATGTGTACCTACGCCCACCACACCCACACACCCACACCAACACAACAACCATGTGTACCTACGCCCACCTCACCCACACCAACACAACAACCATGTGTACTTACACCCACCTCACCCACCTCACCCACACCAACACAACAACCATGTATACTTACACCCACCTCACCCACCTCACCCACACACCCACACCAGCACAACAACCATGTGTACCTACGCCCACCTCACCCACCTCACCCACCTCACCCACACCAGCACAACAACCATGTGTACCTACGCCCACCTCACCCACCTCACCCACCTCACCCAC
>MUZC01001942.1:6233-27401 GCA_002072015.1 Radix auricularia | reverse complement strand
ATCTATCTATCTATCTATCTATCTATCTATCTATCTATCTATAATTATTAGGGCTGGAAGAGATTAATTTAAATTTAATCATTAACATTTGAAGAATTAACGATTAATTTCATGAATTAATAATAAATTTTGATTAAAGCCAAATGTCTCAAGGTCACATAACGAAAAAATGTAATTGATACTTTTTAAAAGTTTTATTGAGCTATTTTCTATGTCTCAAATACATATAAAAAATATCATTTTAAAATTTTTTAGCTGTTTTGAATGTTGTACTTTGTTCCCCAGGAATACAGATTCATGCAATGTGGGTTATTATGTTGTTTATTAATTATGTTTTTATTAATTTGACCAAAAAAAATAATATCAATATATTCCCTTTAATTTTAATCGAATTTTATCGACTATATGTATTTAAATCAACAAAATTGTATTCAAATAATCGAGCAATTAATCTTATATCTCCGCAGTTCTCTTATATATATATAAATATATGTATAAAGATTTATTTATATTTATTTATTTATTTATATTCATATATTATAAAGATGTACTTCTTGAGAAATCTTCCAGGCGAATTCGTCCTGAAGTAGACGTGTGCTCTGGAAGTGAACTGATTTTATCAACTGGTTTTTTCTCTTTGTCTTTTCTTTTCTGTGAATCGTTTTTCCTCTTCGAATTTTTTTTACCCAACTTTTCTGTAGCTGGCATTGTCATCGTCCCCGTCTTGTGATAGTCCAGTGTGGCGTAGACCACACCATCATTGAGCTCACGGGTCCTGGGGTTGTTTGCTGACGTAGGTTGTTCCATGTGAGCCAGTGTGATGTAGATAAGCCCGTTACTGTCACGATCAGACTAAAAAAAGGAGAACATTATAAATATAAAGAAAGTATTATTATTTTTATATATAAATTTACTTGAAAACAATTTTCAGATACTTTGATATTGTAGAACAGATTTAACATTAATATGACTTAAATAAATGTTACATTCATGTTTATTATTTCACGTTTTTAAAAATGCGTATGTTTTAGAATTTTTAATACGTTTTAAGGCTCATATTCACTAGTAATATTCCTGTTTTAGCGAATATTTCTTACGTACTTGAGAATGTCGTGCACTTCTAATTACATACAGAAGAATTTATTTCGTCTAAAATGTAAAATCTTAATTATATATTTTTAGAATTATACAAATGTAGTGTTAATTTTTTTTTTTAAAATATCATTTATGGATATGTTATACCATATTTGATGTTTGGAATCCTGTTAAAGAAAACGAACTATCGATAATGTCTAACAACCTTTGAGTTGCAATCACCCTTGTCTGTTTTGTGACCGTAAGGTGGCGCTATTTCGAGAAGCTCTTGAGAGTTCATATATATCCGATTATCCATTTTCTTGTTCAGGTCGTTCATATCGATCAATGGAATTGCTTCCCCTTGGCCTTTAACATTTTCATAATCATTGTTGACCTTTACGTTTTTCACGTTTGCATAGAGTGATGTAACTGCCGAATAAATGAAAATTAAAGAAGTTCAAGTATAAAACTTAATTTAAGACGTGAAGCAGTATGAACGCATTCTGTAACAATCTTCTTTACAATTTCTCTCTCCATTAAAATCTATTCCTATTAAGTTCTCTTTTAAGCATTTCCCCAAAGATAATATCTATCTGAACACCGCGAAATAAGATGTAATTAATTAATGTAACTTAATTACCAATCTATACTTTAATAGTGTCCCTTCCAAAAGTTTTTTTCTTATCACATAAAAGTAACGCAATTTTAAAGAAACAAATCATTTTGTTTTTTAAAATCTGGTGCAGATTTAGGTAATTTAATTTACGTCATAGCTGAAGTAGGACTAGGAAGATTTTTGGAGGAAGATTTCAGCAGTATTGTATTTTTAAAGAACGTGTATAACAATTGGTGTGTTCTTCAATCGCTGATTGAGACTGTATGACTTTACTTTTAGTTATCATGTCTGGAATTATTTAAATGACAAAGTAGTAAAATGAACAAAGAAATTAGAATGTCTTTTTAAGTAAACTTATGTGTCCAATAAAAACGTTGTGTTGTAGCTACACACACACACACACACACACACACACACACACACACACACATACACACATAAACACACACACACAAACACACACACAAACACACACACACAAACACACACACACAAACACACACACACAAATAAGAGAAAGTTTACCGTTTTCATGAAAGTCGATTTCATTTTTCACTGGTATGTAAGCTTTTCTATAAAAAATTAAATATATATATTTATATATGCATTTATTTAGAGTGAAACTGTTGATAAGCTTGGTATAAAAAATAAAGGATATCTTTTGACTAATAGAAGAAAAGAAATAGAGTTTATGCATGTACACACATAATTAAAAATCCATTTTAAATAAAACGTGTGTTTTGTAGAAGACAATTCTTTCTTAATAAAAGAATATAATTAATTCGTGATTTGAAAAAAAACCCACTAATGCACAAAGAAAATACACTACTAAAACACATCTATAGCTAAATAAAACTTACTTTGAGTTTAGGCCATCATTTATTTTTCTACGAGCTGAAAAATACGATTTATTCCACTAAAATAAAGATATATAATTACAAATAAAAATATTGTTATTTTTCGATTATTTGTACGACAGAATTTTAATCAAGCAAATAATAAGACGATTTAAAATAATTTGTGAGTTGTGGGTATTTAAAAAAACAAATCAAAAAATCCAAACAAAAAACAAAACAAAAACTCAGTGTCAGGTAACATTTGCTTATTCATTTTTATCATTACATACATATTGATAGTAGAAACATTCATAGTCATGTAAAAATACGATAATTTAAGTTGAATTAATTCTTAATGTTACCTTATTAAGATTAAATATTTAAAATGTAGTATAATTACCTCTTCTCTTGACTAAGAAAATTATTATCGAAATAGATGTGATTAAAATCAATAATAAAATTAATATAATAATTATTGCTATTAATGTCAAGGATTTGCTTTGGTCCTCCGTTATGTTGTTTTCTGTAAATTATATTTAAAGAAAAGTTCAATTAATTTTTAAAAAGGGAATAACAACAAAAGTATTCTTTTATATTTTTTTTTAAAAAAAGTTTCTTTTTTAAAGAATTACAAGTTAATTTTTCTAATCGAATAGCTTGTCTTAAAAAATTAAAAACGGTTATTTAAATAAGACAGTACAATTTGTATTTTGAACAAAAGGTATAAGGTATAATGAAAACTAACGACATACATACCTTCTAAAATGAATGATTTATTGAAGTAAACAGTAGAACTGTTATTATGAATAATGTTCAAGAAGTAATAACCGTAATCGTTTGAAGATATGTCTTTAAAAGTAATAAGTACTTTACACTTGGTGGTGTTGTTATCGTAACAGATAGGTTCATAATAGAATTTCGTTGTCTTTTCTTTGTTCAAAATAGTTCCATTGAGTATGAATGTTAAATTTAGATCCATGTATAAGAAAAAACACAAGGGCAGCTGGAAATCTCGTCCACGTGAAACTTTGAAGTAACTGTGATTTTCTGACTCACACAATTTTGGCTGACCTGAGGAAATAAGAAAAAAAAATCACATAAATGTCAATTCAGAAAGAATCGAGTGATTCGTTATACAATTAAATGTACACTTAATATTACAATTCTGATTTTGAAAATTAGCTTGTGCTGTGGACTTCATCGAAATAAACTATTAAAATAAATGGCACCAAAATGTAAAAGTAAAATGAAATATGCTTCACTTATTTGGCAATGTCAAACTTAAATTCGGTATATGGGGTTAGTCTTAAATATATAACAACATAAGCTCGCGCACAGAGTGACAATGATTCTAGTGGTTTCTATGTATACTTTCGTTTTTATTAATGGCTATAATTACACATGTTTTAAATTCAAATGTACTTATGACTCTATCCAAAAACTACCTAAAAGACAACTGATGTGTTATTATTACAAAGACGGGCTACATCAATCTTCTTTTAGATATATATTGTTTTCCATTTAATTTATTATTTTTAGGGCTGGTACTGATTAAAAAATTGTTAAATTACTTTGAAAAAATTAATCAATCAATTAAATAATTATCGATTAATTATATATAAATATCACATATAAAGATCCCGTTAATTTTTGATTCATTGTTTTTTTTTGGAAATCAGTTAATACGGGGTAATTAAATTGCTCCTAAATTTTGGATGAAACACGGCAATTTTATCTAGCTATTCAAGATATAAGGAAGAAACCCCTTTCAATTTACGCATGCAAATCTAAATAAATAATAAGAATACTAGAGAAAAAGTAGATAAGGAATACAAAATATAAAATATTTAATACATTTGAAAAAAAAGAGTTTTGTAAATTTGAAATCTGCAAACCTAATTTATTTATATCATCATATATTATTAGTTTTTGTGAAAATAAACTCTTTAATTTTATTTATCTTTATTTTTTTAATTTTTTAAAGCCTTTGAAATTTTATTGGAAATAATTTGTATACCTGTTAGCTATGATAATGAATTTCTTTTAGCCAATACTCACATGATGAATTATGAAATTTCATTTCGAATTTTGAAACTTGAAAATCCATATCTGCAATACAGGTATAAGTACCCAAATCTTGGCATTTCAATTTCTTAAAAGAAAATTTTAATATTTTATTTTTGTTTGTTTCTGCAAGAGTCCTTGACTCAAAGGAAAATTTTACTGTTACAGGGTAAATTACGTTTGTTAATACTGCGCAAGTCAAATACAGTTCCTGACCTATGCTGGCCAGCACTAGGGAAGTATTGTCAAAGACACGACCCATGTGTATTGCATTGAATTGTATTTCTAGTGGAACTGCGAAAAGAAAGGTAAATGTTTACTCCAAAACAATAAAACAACCCGGTTTATCATGAACAGAATTACAATTAATTGATATATAACATCAATTATTAGCTACTTAGAAAGAAAAATAAATGATTTGTAAAAATGGCATTAAAGAATCACAAAACCTCTTGAATTTGAAAAATAAAAATCTATCTAATTGTTTTTATAATTAATAAGCAGGAGGTTATAATCTTTCATCAAACTGAAAACTGAAATAATCTGGTATGCTTCATGTACGAAAGAAAAAATATTTTTGAAATCATATAATAACTTCAATTTTGGAAATTACAGAATAAAGTTGAAATATATAAAAAGTAGACGTTGTTTGTTGTTATTTTTTAATTTTTAAAATGCAATTTATAGTTGTAAGAAACGATAACCATGTCAAGAAAGTTAAAATCCAAAAATTGTTAAATTTTCTAAAAGAAAATTCGTATATGAAGTGATTTGAAAGCTGGCAGATAATAAGTTTTAACTAAGGATAACTAAGTTAGATGAAACTTTATTTTAATTTTAACAAAAATAATAATTTGCACTAAATTCTTTTTTATAATATTTCAGAATTAAATTTGCATAACATAAATTTTTAATAATAACGATAATGTCCACTTCAAACTTATAACCGATGTTATTTGATGCAAAAAACATTCAAAGTTAGCAAAATCTAAATATAAAAAGTAAAATTTACCTACATTTTATTACATCAACTTTAAAATGGTAGATTTTATCAATGGATGGCAGAACAACATGGTAGTTTATAAAGTCTCCGATTGTTAGATTGTTGATATAAACCACAATGTGACAGATTAAAGTATGAATTGAGAAATATTGAACGTTACAGAACTTTCTCTTAAAACAATGTGGCTCAATAGGATGAGAAACGTTGTTTATTAGTAAATGACTGTCCATTAAACCAAACACCCTCATACAGAATGAGATATTGCTATGGATGTATGTTTTTTCTCAATGTCCATTGTCCCATCTTGACACTTATAATTGTTCAAATCTGAAATTCAGTCAAACAATAGCATGGAAATGTAAAGTACAAATGATTTATTTACTTGTTTTTATTTTTATAATTTATGTTCTAAATACTATGAAAACAATTGTTTTAAAATTTTGAATTCAGAAAAAAACCCACCCCTCCACTAAACTTCGTATGCATTAAAAGGTTGCTCCAAATAACTCATAACATAGTAAAAAATCCAAATGAAATAGATGTTTACTCTTAAACATATGTACTTTTGAAAATAATAATCAAGATTTATTTATTTTTTTTTAAAAAAGGTTTATCATTCATCTAACTGGTATACTTGAAACAAGTTAAATTCTTACTTTCATCATCCAGCAAATAAAACGTATGAGTCCAAGCGTCTTCTCCAAATAATACTTGAGTTTGGTACCTTGTGAAATTTTCTATTTGAACAGAAAACTGAAGTTCAATGGTATGTTTTGTTATATTGTTGTCTTGGACGTCTTGCTTGCATTGAAACGATGTTGATGTGTTGTGTTTACTATCACTTATATTGTGCTCAATCATGTTTAGAAATATCATATGATTTGAGAAATGCTTAGCTAAAACACAAAACTTTATATTGCATGTATCTCCAACTTTTGAAAAGAAATATGTCTTTGGAACATTCGTAGTGCAACCAACTGGAAAAGGATCTGTAAATTAATAAATGAATTTAAATTTTGTTATTGTTATTTAATTAAAAAACAATGTTTTTTTTTTTTAAATATCATAGTCTTTATAAAACAGGTTATTTTTATGTTTACACTTTTAGAGTCTGTTTCTTAAATGGAGAAGTTTGAACGTAAAAACAAAGAATTATTAATTATTTATTAATAAATAGAAAATTTAAAAAAAAAAAACTTTTCTTAATTTGCAGCACTATTTTATCTATTAAAATAATTTTAATAGATAAATTAATCGGTCATTTCCGCAGCCCTAATATATATATATAGATAGATAGATAGATAGATAGATAGATAGAAAGATAGATAGATAGATAGATAGATAGATAGATAGATAGATAGATAGATAGACAGATAGATAGATAGATAGATAGATAGATATATAGATATATAGATAGATTGATAAATAGATAGATAGATAGATATATAGATAGATAGATAGATAGATAGATAGATAGATAGATAGATAGATAGGTAGGTAGTTAGATAGATAGATAGATAGATAGATAGATAGATAGATAGATAGATAGATAGATAGATAGATAGATAGATAGATAGATACAATTTATTTTTGTTAAACTTAAATGCTATTTTCTTGCTATATTCTTTAAAAGTTATTTGTTTATTTAAAGAGGGTTTAATATATTTGTATACTTACTTAACAATGTTTGCTTTCATATTCACAGGCACATTTTGAAGGAAATAAAATGCAAAGTAGCACAATAAATAATTACTATTACTTCATTGTTTTTGCTTAAATCATTTTTTTTCTACTCTGGCGGTCATTTTACAGACTGGTCAACGAGCAAAATGCATTTGGTATACTGTCTCTATCTAATTTTTAAATTTTGTTTTACCTCTTCTCAATCACTTTACCGTTTGTAACTCAATTCGATCTGTCACTATTTCCACCCTCCATTTCTTCTTTTTTGTATAACTGTATTGCTGTTATCAATGTATTTGGCGTCCCACAGTTCAAAACAATAATTATGATTTTCCATTATGTTGACTTAATTTAAAGTTTAAAGTAATAATACGCTTATAACATCAATACACTACACTGTTTTGATTGTTCTTCGACATAGTGACACATTTTTGTCCATAATAGACATAAATGTCTCGAAGGAGTTTGTGCAATCAGTACATTTTTCAAAAAGTATGTTTCTATGTAAATGCATGTTTAGAAGAACACTAAGTATTTACCAAACAAATGAATGTAAATTAGTGAATGTACAAAAAAAATATTATATTTTATTAACGTACCTTTCCTAAATTTGTATAAATAATTTCCAAAAATGTGATTAAAATGAATAAGTATAAAATCTAAACTTTATATTTAACAGAAACAAAAAATCTTAATATAGAAAATTAATCAACAAATAAGGGGTAAGACTGCAAACAGGCTTATAAAAAATAAATTGAAAAGACGTAACCAAGATAAACGTTAGCCTGACAGGACGTAACAAAACAGCGAGAGTTTCGGCAAAAGCCTTTTTTAAACGGACATACAATACACAAAGAAAAACCAATTTAAAAAAAATAAAAGCTTAGCTGCGGTGAAATCCAAGGACTCGAAAAAAGTAAAGTAAATAGTAGAAATATTATTTCAGCAATGACAACAATGAGATTAAAGTTCATTTACTGACTTACTTGAGTTGAGTTGTAAACAAAATCTAAAAATCCCACTAGCATTCTTTGTTGGCTTGATAATTATTTCGTGAGGTCCTATGTCTTCCTGTGTAACGTTACGTATGTAGATCTGTACATAATAATCGAAAGGCCGTTCTTTATTTATGACGTCGGCACTGACACAATAGTTACTGGTTCTATTTGAACCGTAGATTGGATAAGTAACGTTATCAATACTCATATACTCTCCAAGTCCAAAATTTGATGATATACATAAATGTACTACAGCAGGGGAGTGTACTCTCACAACAATTGTTTCGTTGTCATGATTACCTTTGCAAAGTTCAAGAGAAAGTTCTGTAACATTCAAATGAAATAATTTGATGCTTAGATAATAAACATATTACAGAAATAATTTATAATTAGAAAAAAATTAAATCTTTAGAGTGCCCTTATCCTAAAACGACATCAATTTTTCCAGTTATTAAATCATATTTTTTATTTTTTTTTAAAAAATAAAATAATAATATTTATTAACCAATCAAAATTACTCTACGAAATCACCTCTAAAATATAAACGTGCCAACTGCAAAACTAGTAGCGACTTTAAAATTTACTTTTTTAATTGAATATTATTAAATCAGTTTATATATATATATGCATAGGTTTTACATTAAATATGTTCTCGTGCAGTCTGGTTGCTTCACAGTACAAATGTGGTACTTTGGTTGTTTTATTTTAAATTTATATTACATTTATTTTAATTCGGACACATACAATTGAATACAACTATGCAATTGAAATTAAATAAGGCGCATTTAATTTCTATTATTCATTCCTGATGGTGCCGAAGCGTAGTTTATATGTATTTTTTCGATAAACTTTAACGTTCAGGTTGACACTTTAAGAGGATTTAAAGTTTAATCCATCCAATTACGTTCCCTGGCTTCCTTTTTATTTACACAATATACAAGTTAATTTATTTACCAGATTCCCATAAATCGTTAAACAGTTGATGATTACACTTTATGTTTATTCAAAATAAATTATGAAAGTTGTTAAACCTTTTTTATTGTATTAACATGTCATTTAATTCGAACTTCAATAGATGGAAAGTTTGCAAATTCTCTTACCTGTAATATTGAATGTAACATTGTGAGAAAGAGTTGATCCAGACATTGAAAAAATCAGTACATTGTACTTGCGTGTTGATAAGTTTGTAAAGTTGAGTATTTCAATTTTAATTGATTTTTCTTCCTGGTTTATATATTCTTCAAAAACACTATATTGATGTTTAGTTCCATTTATGGAAAATGGATTCTTATTTATTAAAAGTGTGTTGCTTAGTGATTCATTTGTTTTTATACACACACTGAAAATAGCGCGTTGATTGGGCTTGATATTAATGACGTCTTCTGATTTCTTTTTACACAATATCATTTGGTCTGGAAAAATAAATAATTTAGCTTTACTTGCGATTTTACGACTTTGAGACATGTTTATCCTATAAAGTAAAAAAACAATAAAAAAACATCTTGTTACTAACTGTGTTGAACAAAAGTTTTGAGTTATTGCACAATTAATATTGCAAATATCCGTTAAATTCATTAAGTTTTCAAAAATAACGTATTAAAACAAGGAGTTTTTCGCGATGATAAGGAGGAAAATATATCATTAAAATTATATCTTTTTGTTGGAAAATTAAAGAAAAAAAGTTCTTACTAGTTTTCACAACATTAACGTCAAATGATTCTCCAATATGTATTTTGTAATTCCTGAAACTTGCTTCTTGAATCTCTGATATTGACAACCAAACTGGCACGTAAACTCCAGTAGCATGAAGTGAGTAGTTAAATGAGTTCTGTGGACTTTGCTTTATGTTACCAAGAGGAAAATGCTCAAATGTATTAAAGACACACACTGAGAAATTAACTGTACCGCCAACGTATGATTTGATCATCAGAGACTTAGGTTGCCAATCACATAGTTTGAAGATATCTTTTAAAATAAAAAAAGGGTAAAATGTCTTTGATATGCACATATAATATTAAAAAAAATAACATTTTAATTAATTTTTTATTGCAGGTACATTCTATTAATGGTGGAACAAAAACTCGAAACCGAAGTATATCTTATATAAAAAGTATGTATAGATAAAGAAATTTTTTTAAAAGTAGATAAATATTACGTAAAACATTTTAGCGTACCTGAACAAGTTGAAGATAATAATATGTATTCATATATCCGTGTTTTTCCTTGCATATCAGTAACAACACATTCATATGTTCCGATGTCAGAGCAGGAAAATGATTGTTGGGAATAAGTAATTTTTAAATATGGTTTCAACGCATTATTTTCACGTGATGATGTTTGTGTTTGATCTAGCATTTTTTTCCTAATTGAAGCTTTCTTTGGATAATTGTATGCTGTACATATTAAATCATTTGTATCATTCGAAATTCTCTCAAAATGAACTTTCCTCTTGCCTGTAGATAGTAAGATATGCTAGTAATAGTGAGTCTATAAATAGGTCTTAGAGAAATATTTATTTGAGTAAAGTAATTTATGTATCTTTTCACTGAAAAATACATTTCCTACACACACTACTACAAGCACGCACGCACACACACATACACAAATATATATATAGATATATGTATATTGACGATTGTTCAGATCTTCTATGGCGTACGCTCTTTAAATAAATATTTTTAGATACAACTTAGGACTTAGGAAAATCTATATTTGAGTCTGAAAGTAAAGTAATTTATGTATCTTTTCAAATCCCTTTCCTACACACACAACTACAAGCATGTACAAACACATATTTATATATACATCGACGATTGTTTAGATCTTCAAAGACGAACGCTCTTTAATTAGATATTTTTAGATACAAGTTACACACCTTCCTCAGACACAAATAGCTTAAACTTAAAAACTTGAGATCCTGTTACTGGTAGAGCTATTTCTACATCTCCATAATCAAAGACCTTGATATTTCTAATGGTGATGTTGAGAATCTTGTACAAAGGGTCTGTCGTACATTGTATGACGTCAAATTTTATTTTCTCATCATTAGCGTCGTGTCTGATCCATTTGTTATTATATTGTATGACTAAATTTTGTGGATTCTCTTTGTTTATTATAAAACATATAGCAACATTGGCATCAGTACCGAGATTAGCTGTTAAGATTGTTTCATTTTGTTTGTAGTCACATAAAACTGGATGACCTATTTTGATAAAAGCTAATATTAGTTTTTGAATATAATAATAGTTGAATATGCAAAGTTTCATGTCTACTATGTTTTAATTTTTATGTCAAACTTATTCAGGTGCGATAAACTTATAATAAAATAGAAGTTAAACATGTTGAAATGCATCTATCATGTATGACATGAGAATCCAATACATCATGTGTCAGAAATATACACGAGATATTAAATGTTTTAAACAAATATTTCACACACTTACTACTTGATTTTATTTCTCTAGTTTATAAATATATGTTCCAGTTTTCATAATTAAAGATGTACGTACATTATAGTTCTAATACAAAAAAAAATTAACTCTATTCTTCATGTTTAAATTCATTGTGGTGGGAAATCATAGTATTCACTTATTAATTGAGCTTACATCCATTTATATAAAGTACGATGTGCACTTCTTTTTGTCCTGTTGCGCCACATATGTAAGTACCCGTATCTTGACAGTGTGTTGAATTTAGAACAATTGATACAACACCAAGACTTGCATTCAAAATCTGACCCTTGTCATTTTTTATCTCAACCATTGAGTTAGGCATGTGACAGGTCAAATTTAGTGGTGTATTTAATTCTGAAACCAAAGGCCTTGAGCGTTCTTCGCCGTTAGCCAAAAATACCAGAGAATTTCCTGAAAAGAAAATTAATTTAATGTTATCAATGAAATAAAGAAAATTAATTGTTGTTAAAAACAATGACGATTGTTTTTGTTGTGTCGTACCGTGTGTTTAAACTTTGGTGTTTAACGCTTCTCTAATAAAAATTAATAGAAATTACACAAACAAATAGTGAAATAAAGAAAAATAAATTTTAGCTTAATATTATGTAACTAATACAGAAGTTAACGTTTTGAATAATCCCTTCATCAGTAAAAATTAACAAAACAGTACATTCAGTAAAAACATTATTTTTAAATTCTTAAGACAAACTGTAAAAAAAAATTAAATCTAATTTCATAGTTTTTGTTCTTCAGTTGATTTGCTTTTAATTTTTTGTTCAAGGCAACTTAAAGTTCTCAAGTACGCTACTTCCTTTCAAAATTGCAAAAGAATGCTAGATTTTTCTTATAAATTACCATTAGGTGTCTTGCAACATTTGCACAGTATAATTTAATATTTTCTCCCCATTCTCCGTCGTAGCAATATGTTCGGCCTCGGCTTCGGATCAATTTGTTTTGTAGACATGTTTACTCCACTAATTTTTCAATATATTTTCCTGATCGTTATAAGTAATTTATATTTTAGAGACTTAATTTATCTCATTCCAAATATTCAGAAACAATATAATTCTGCAAAGTTGACATCTGGCGATCTTTAGAAAAAATATTAAAACTGCTGATCAACAAAAAAAAAAAAAAAAAAAACAACAACAATATATATATATAATTTAAAAAACAAAATCGTATTTATCCACTTGCCTTTATCTTATAGAATACTGTTTTTTTCTCAGATTTTTTGACATTTCAATTAGATTTAGCAATTTTTAAAACTTTTTTTAATAATTTTTTTTTATCCCTGTGATGTAAATCTTTCAATTAATAAATTTGGTTTTCTTTCTTGGTTTCTGTAACATACTAGGCTACTCAATATTATTTATTGTACCTCATTGAAAGCTTTTTGTCACTTTAAAAATTCCCGAAACACCTTATTTTTATCCTGACAATCGTAGAAAATAAATTTGACGTGTTTATTGTAGTACGCATTTGTTTTGAATAGAGTTCTACATCGTTAGCTTTTTTGCTCAAATTTACTATAAATCAGAAAGAGTTTTTTGTTTTTTCTATTTGTTTCTAGCTTTTAGGAAGTTGTCATTCAATTTAAAATCGTAGACACATCACACTGGTTTCTAAAACGTGTTCGTTGTGAAAATATTATTACATATTTTAATGGTATGCTTTGTCACAGAAAATTAACTAATAAAAAGATTATAATTATTTTGGAATTTCAGCGCGATAATTAAATAGATAAACTTCTGTCGGGGCCATCCTAAGGGAATTGGAGGCCCTAGGCGAATTGAATACGGTAGCCCAAACTATATAAGAAAAAGAAAATAATTAACATGGAGAGATTTTTGTGCTAGGTCCCCACTAATGAAGAGATTAATCAGAGGCCCTAGGCTGCCAAGTTTGCCTATGCCTTAGGTCAGCCGTGCATCTGATTTTTTTAAAGAAACAGTAAAGAAACAAAACCTCATCAGAGATCAATACTCTGAAAATTCCTGAATAAGAGTGTACACCGATAGGTCATAGGTGGATAACACAATAAATTGCGGAGCCGGCATCTTTATTGAATGGCATATCGGAGAAAACTAGTAAAAGCAACTGCCATGGACGACTCTTAGATAGCACTAGAGCAGAAAAAAGCACTAGCGCTTGCTGTTACCCCTACTCCAAAAACAGCCAGATTATCATCCTCACTGCTGCAAAAAAATGAGCCAGTCTCTCAAAAATCCAAACTACTCGATAAATCAATCACTTAATAAAGAACTACTGAATCAAAGTAAAATAACTAAATAACTTATTCTCCTATGGATCCCAGGCCATGTGGAACTTGAAGGAAATGACACAGCAGACTCCCTGGCAAAACTGGAGGCAAACAAAATTAGACGGACCAATGCCTATATCCCGAAGAAATCCAGGCGTTTCTCAAAAGCAGTGAAGCAGAGTGATGGTCCGATCTCAAACTAAACCACACAAAAAAGAGATTCATTCTTTGACTCCCTGCTAATCTCAAAATATCATTGCCATGCAATGACGGGCCACAACAAACTTCGGAAGCACATATTCCGCAAACTTTAATTTGGAGAAAACGAAATGTGCCCCAGCGGGACAGCTGCAGACAATGGGGAACATGTGCTGCAAAACTGTCCTCAGTATCACCATACCCGAGCAGCCATTAGGCCCCAGGACACTACCCTCGATAATAAACTATATTGTGGACTGAAGAAATTGACAGCCACAGCTCTGTTCATCAAAGATATATGGCTTGTAGTCTAAATCCTCTTTCAAAATATTTTAAGAACGCAGAAGAAAAAGAAAAAAAAAAGACTGTGATATTTCTAATGGTTATTGTGATAATCTTATACAAGGCCCTGTATTCAGAGCTGTAAAAAAATCACTAAACCTTTTTAATCAATAATCTTCACTTCAACACTTTCAATTTATAGTAGATACAATTCTAATCACCTTTACATTTGATCTGACGTAGGATTTAAAAATGAGTATACTTCATCTTCTCTCTTCTGATTTCTTTTTCAAGGAAAATCCAGCATCTCTTAACTGCTATTCTAAAATTATTTTTCCAAAATCTTCAACCTTACTATAAATTTTCATACTCGTTACTTTCAGTAGTTTCTTTCAAAATAGAATTTCCATCAAGTATGTAACATTAAGTATCGTGCTGAAACCATTAACCGAAAACTTATTGTTTATTCCTTTGTTGATAATAAAATATTGTTCCTATATAGTAAGACTTGCGAAATCATTTCCGGAACGTCTAAGACTAATATATATGCTGACTCCTTGTTTATGTTATAATTTTAAAAAATATAGCATAATACCAGTCTGTGTTCATTAAACGCAATTTTTACTGTTTTCACTCACAATTGAAGGCACCGTAACGTACATTTAAATATTTCAAAGGAATTTACAGCATATTATTGTTAAGATACATGAAAATTGATGAAAAAAGTGATCTAAAAATTATCAAGATCATTTATTACTTTTCAGAATTTATTAGCTTTTTTTTCTCGGTAGAAAAATTCACTAAACGCTTCTTTAAATTTCACTCTTCAGAACGAATTTTCAAATATCTGATAGCTATAAACAGTAATGTCCAAAATACATAATAGTATTTATATCAAGATTTTTTATAAATTTCAACTTTCATGTAACATAAAAACGGATTTACTTTATTATAGCTCATTTCCCCATACCCAGGAACACGGAGACAATTACCCTCATCTTTGAAAGGAGAACACATGAATACTTTGGATCTATGACATGTGTTTTACTCAGAAATTACTATGACTGTAATGTAACTTGAAAAAAAAATACTTACCAATATCAAGTTTAAGAACGACGAAACACTAAAGATAAGTATTTTTTATTTTTTTTTTATTGGATTTATGAGGTTACATTCTATTAAGACGTATATCACTTCAAGGAAGGAAGACATGGTTACGTGTATTATTGAATTCTCAAAAAGGGACCAGATTGCGGTAAGATCACCTGGTCCATGGGGAACAGCAAAGACAAGTCATGACTCAAAGCTCGAGGCAATGCCCACCATTTTATGTGAGGTGTGCCGAGATCAAGCGAGTTCTTTACAATCTTAGTTGTCTTTACGATTTTAAGTTTTACATGGAAATCTTTAATCGATTATCTCTAGTGGGTGAATGATTATTTTAATTTTAAAGATAATACTTTGCATCACATCATCCGCTTCCAGAGAAACCATGCATTTTTTTTTACACTTTACATCGGGGTAACGCAGCACTCAAAAAACCAATTTATATGTTGGTGCATATGCTGCTTAGCAAAAGACATATCCCACGATGTTCCAGCTTTGGTCTGGTTGTGGCTTAAGAATCATTCCTGAGATAAATGACTTCAAGTCCTTGCATCTGAAAACAGTGCCAGCAAATTTACGAGTGAGTTCTTAGCCGATCAAAGCGAACTCTTGTTGAAGATACCACGGACTCTCAGACTCGCATCACCGAGACTTGGACTGAGAGATACTTTCATAGGTTTGACATGAATAGGGATGCCAGCTTAAAGGGTATTCGGTGACGCGGAAGAGAAGTTTGAACACCTGTTGGCGTCGGACCGGGATCTGGACAAGTCAATGCCAATACAATTAAAAAATTTATATATGGAGATGTCCGATTGAAGGGGCTTGCATGTAAAATCGTGAGTCTGGTAATGGTCTTAACTGATGTTACCCTAAAAGAGCTTGTTTACAACAGTCTTCCATGAAATTATATTCAAATGTTATTTGTTGGGCTCTTCTTAGATATCAACTTAAACTTCTCAATATAGATTATTCATTTACAATGTTTCATGGATTGGTAGATTTTGCTTAAAAATTACAATCTGTTTTTCAGCAACTTTTGAACTTTATTATTCAAAATTTCACTCAACTCTCCAATATATAAATAATTTTAGCAATAATTGGTTCGAATTCACTCATTATATTTTCCAATTAAAATATAAAGATATCATTTTGTAATATTTGGTAAATATATAAAAGAGGCCCACTTTACAGACTTCCTAAATTTTTAAAAAGAAACACTTTGTTTCAAGTTAAAATAAAGAGATAAGTTCCATAGGGCTGTATACCAGTAATCAACTAGTCTCATGGCGCTTTACATGAAGTTAATAACAGACAAATAGGTAATAAATTAACATTTATACCATAACAACATTATTAAATACAGTACGTAACTTAATAACTACGTTAATCATTTAAAGTAATATTGTTTTATGAAAAGATGTGTTTTAAGTGTAGTCTTGAAGGACCTGGTTGCTTGAATACTACGGATTTTTAATGGGCGAAACGTCCAATTTATGGCTGCTTTCTCATTTTAGTTATTACTGTTATCCACATTTTTTTAAAAAGTACATCATAAGAAATTAGTACTTTTTTTTCTACTCTATTCTCCCTAAACACCATATTTTGTAATCTGTCATTCTTAGGCATAAAATCAATGCATTAAATGAAGCATGCAGTTGTAAGTACTAAAGCTAAAAATACTTAGCCTTTCGCTTAAAATTACCTACAAATTAGAGATATATATTTTATTTTCCCCTTTTTGTCCCCTACTTTGAAGGTGACACCAGATATGTTAAAAAAGCTCTTCTGCTGTGATTTTGTTTTCGAATTCTCATTTTATGCTTTGTCACAGAAATAAAGAAAAAACTTTAAATTGAAAACATTATAATTAATTAGTCTCATTTCTAAGCTATTTTACGTCTTTGGAAATGTTTTTTTGCACTTTATGTCGTTTTCTAATATTTCATTTATATTAAATATACAAATAAATATTGAATAGTGTTTAAAGAAATAAAAATAAGAGCACTATTTGTTTCGTTTTCGTTATTGGGGAAAACACTGATCCACAGAAAAAAAATCGTACAGTTAAAAAGAATTTGAATAAAATTATATTTTAAAAAAATCTACTTGATAGAAAAACTACATTTTTTTTCTTCATATACGTCAAAAATACATACATACATCTAATTTAGACATTAAGAATTGTTTTTTTCCAATGGAAAAGACAAGGAATTTAATGTATGTTTATTCTTTTGCAGTCTGACAATCAAATCTCGTTTATTTAAAAAAGTTATGTTACACTCGATACTAAGTTAGAAATTTAGTACCAACGCTGCCTTATTAGAGACGGTAATGTCGCCACCGCTTTTCCCCTATAAACAACCCCTTAAAGGGACAAATCGTCACCATGTATAAACATCAAAAAGAGTGACAATAATCTCATGACATAAATGATACAAATTAATCTTAAAAAATTGAAAAAATACATTAATAAATAAACTCTTACTTTTACATTTGATGATGTTGTATTGAAGAATATGTAAAAACATCACCACCATTAGTTTTCTGTACTTTGTTATATTACTTATCTATTTCAGAAAATTCATGACGACAGCCGGTGGTATACGTTTGAACTTTTCTCTTTCTTATCATAAAAATAAAATATACAAAAAGTAGAGCTCAGTTGTAACTAAATGAACTTGTTTCTTTATTAAGCTGTGAATTAAGAGAGCTTAACAATCGAAACCGAAATATTTTTCATTGATCCCCTCCCCCTTTGTCAATACATCAGCTTTGGTTGATGTATCAAGAGACTGATGATTAATTTTTGCGAACATTGTCAAGGCGTTAGACACCCACAATAATACGTGACTCAAGTAAAACTTGTTGGACTTTGATTGTTAAAATAAATGTGTAAGCTTGTAATGTAGCGAACTAAGTGGCATAGCTAGAGGGGGGCAGTGGGGTTGGCGCGCCCCAAGCGGCACACATTTTGAGGGCGGAATTTGTGAGCAGACACGTCCGACAACTGCCCTTTTTTGAAGGATTAAAACCAAGATTAAACAAAAATATTTATAATTTTCAGTCTTGATTAACGGGTTGCACAACATCTTTTTGATGACATATTGGTTGTTAAAACTAACGCAAACTATTTCAAAATTTTAAGATTTCACAAACAATTATCAATTTGTTTAGAAAAGCAATCGGTATACGTAAGAAATATATGAAAACTACACACACAAAAACTTCACAGCTGGGCCGAAAAATATGTGCTATTAATATCTTTACAGCATATTAATAAGTAATTTTTTGTCTGAATATGTGTTACCTTGTGGGGGGGGGTGGTGGACCTGCGACCTTAGTAACTTTTTTTGGGCCTTTAAAAAATGATTTTTTATAAGTGTGTATTTATAGGTATATAGCTTTATGGGGCCTCTTTTATTTCTGCTTACGTAAGTATTGCACTCAATGGTAAAAATGTTTCCGCCCCTTATTTCGCTTCAATTACAATGAATTATTTCTTCATTTTTATTTAATTTATTAAAAAATCCATCATATGATTGACCTTAGGCGTCCTACATAACTGACTTCGCGTTATTTTTGGCTGATAATCGACCCCCCCCTTTTTTTGTCAAACGTCGCAATAAAGACCCATTTTTCCATATCACATCACAAAGCTTTGACCACCCTGCATAAAACTATATTTTCTATTTGAAAATTAGCATGCTTCAAATCAATTTTCTGTCATTTGAGTAGGTTTTTAGCGTAAAGCTTCATTATATTATTGTAACACGTGAAGCCATGTAAAGTATCATTAAATAAAGTGTCATTAATCATATATTAAAGTGGAAATTTTATGTAAAGTTGCGCGTTTTTTTATGTGACGTCAGATTTATTAAACACCTCCTCACGTCAAAAATGTGGCAACTCCCCTCGTTGCGATAATTCATTTATGGATGGCCTTTAAAAAGGGCGGCAACTTGGAGACCGGCCGAGCGGCTAAAGTCACACACCTAAAACATGATTTGCGTCGTACACTATATTCTTAAGTGTTTATTAAGAACCGCGATGCAAATGTCTCCACACTAACTCGCTTTTTTTCATTACATCGCACTGCTGTTTGTGTCCGTTCTCTCACTTCCACCCCTTTCTATTAAGAGCAGGTTTGCTGTTATGCTACCTCCCGGGTCAACGTGTATATAATATTTAATTCAAAATTTGCTTAAAATTGTTAAGAGAACTAAACTTAATAAAAGGAAATAATATTAAATCTCTTATTTTTAACAATCCATTAAGAAATTCTGGGAGTATTAAAAGATCAGCAAAAATTGGTTGATAGTGAAATACCGACTTTTAACTGAGGAAGTCTTTTAAATAATTAAAATTACCATAATTATAATTACGCAAGTTTTGAAGCGTAATAAGCTGGATTTGTTTTAACCCTTTTAAAAAATTTTAATTTGAGTATTTTTTTAAAAAATAAAGATTTATGCATTTTTATTCTTAAGCAAGTAATAATTATTTTAATTATTTATATAAGGGCTTATTATTCAATCTTTAATTAATACAAACCACTTGGTATATTCGCAAGTAATTTGAAATAGTAATTTATCACTGAAATATCTTTGTCTACGAAAATGGTTGTAAATCATTTACAAATCTTTAAACTCTACATAGTTGCGATTGCATTGACTGCTTTTCCTCCTCTCCCAACATTTTTTCAAGGCTCTCTCCATTCACTCATAGCTATGCGCTTGGCTACTGCAGCTTGAGTGCCCTCAAACATGAACCTTGGACTTCCAGAGAGAGCGCCTCGCATCATTTGCTTCCAACTTTGTATGGTCAATGCGGACAAGTAACCTTTTGGTGCATACTTCTATTTAGCTAACATAGGGATGACCTCTTAATCTCACACCAGTTGCCAGCTCATCGTAAAGCAAAGCTCTTGGGATATCCTATATAATAAAAGGCAATTTTTGTTTGCGGGCATCGACAGCGATCGGTCCCTCAAACTCCTAAAAACTCCCACAGCCAGTGAGAAAATAAGAGTGATCTCATATTGAACAAGTTTAAGAGGACAAGTAAAGCAAGGTCCTTTTAGTTCATTGTTTCGTTCCAAGACATTATTTTGAGCGTTGCGCTTTCAAAAATATCTTATTGTCAAACTTCGTTACACACATTTTATTGTGCGCATATTAAATTGAGCTGTGGCTTTTAAAAAAATCCTTTATATTAACTCGTGTTGTCTGCTTGAGGCCTTGATTGTATGCGGAAAAAAAATTTGACTCGATTTTCAAATCATTTCCTCGAAAGCTTGCGAGGTGAACTTTTGCAGGCAGACTCATGCCGATGATAAATATTATTTCTCAATAGTTCAAAACGATCGACTGTACTGTAATTTAATTATTGAATTTGTTATATATTTTATGTTTCTCTAGTTCTTTTATATAATATTAATTTTTTGAGATAGAGAGTCATGGTGCGTGGTATGTTCAACAACCTTTCCTGTCACGCAATAACGTGTACATTATATTGACAACATTTAATATATATATATATATATATATATATATATAAAATGTTGTATATATAATGTACACGTTATTT
>MUZC01001941.1:2253-27660 GCA_002072015.1 Radix auricularia | reverse complement strand
TATACAGATTCACTTCAGACTTCTTCAACTCTGTTATTTCTTGGTTTGCAATGTTCAGGTTTAACTCCATTTCTATAAGTTTTTCATCTTTATTCTGGACTATTTTTAGCGCGCTCGAATGCTCTTTCACCATTTCAGCATTTTTCATGTTCAAGTTCATGAACTCTACTTCCACTTCATCTAGTTTTAATTTATGCTTTCTAATGTCCTCCCTTTGCTGTCTTTCCTTTTCTACGCGTTCCTCTTCTATCAGACTTCTCCACTCCTCTAACACGAACGTATTTAGCTCTTCTCCCTCTAACTGTAAGTGTTTTTTCCCCATCTCTCTAAGTTCCGCCATTATTTTAATAATATCTTCCATTTTTTTGTAAGTCTAGCTTCCCAAAAAAGAATGTTTCTTTGTTCAATATAACAATGCTTTACAATATGTTACCATACGTTTCTAATTAGTTAATTTTTTTTTACTTACAGTTTTAAGAAAAACATGCAAATAATTATCCATAGAAAAAAGATAAATTGTTCAATTCACAAAGTTCATCTGGTATCAGTGGATCTCAATAGTCTTTACTGGGCACTCGAAACAGGCACAGTTCTTTTTGGTTCTGGTCTGCTCTTGCATATCCTGGGGTGTTCTGGTCTCACTGACGGAATATCTGGCGACTTGCAAGACGGATACGGTGTGTATCCGACACCTTGCACTGTTCAGCGATGATCTGGCTCTCGATGTCAGGTTCTTTGGCGACTTGCAAGACGGATACGGTGTGTATCCGACATCTTGAACTGCCCAGCGATGGTCTGGCTCTCGATGTCAGGCTCTTTGGCGACTTTCAAGGCGGATACGGTGTGTATCCGACACCTTGCACTGTTCAGCGATGATCTGGCTCTCGATGTCAGGCTCCTAGGCGGCTTGCAATGATGGATACGGTATGTATCCTTGCACTGCCCCACGCCAGTCAGTTCTGGAACACACCAATACGCTGATATCTGGCTCCTTGGCGGCTTGCAGAGAAGGACACGTTATGTATCAGACCACTTGCAATGATCAACACTAGTATGCTGATGTGTATGACGGCCCCCATGTCAGGTTTCGTTGTCCTGTTGTCTACTCCGACACGAGCGTATGCCCCCGGCTCCGGTGATAGTCTTGCTGTCGTTATGTCCCCGACCCCTTGTTATGTCCAGCTATGACACACCGTATCCGCCTTGAAAGTCGCCAAAGAGCCTGACAGGGCAGTCCATAAATGACGTCACGCGCCTAAAGGGGGGTGGGGTCACGCATTTGTGACAATGTGGGGGAGGGGAGGGGGTTTTTAAGAAACATGACGTCACATCAAAATGCACTATGCACTACTTTAAATAAAAATTCCCTTAAAATATTTGATTGCTTGCAATTTATTTTATGACGTCTTCGATGGCTTCACACTTGTTACGATATTAGAGTGCAGCCATGGGCGTCGCTAGGAATTTTTCCAGGTGGGGAATCAATTTTTTTTTAAATTTAAAAAAATGACGTCACGCGCGTATGGGAAGGGGGTCCTCAACTTTGTTACGAGGGGGGGGGGTTTAAGACTTATGACGTCACTTCAAAACACGCTACTATAAGCCAAGGTTCAGATTACTATTAAGTAGGGCTGGTAACGATTTATTTACATTTAATCGTTAAATGTCTCCAGGAGATCGTTTTTGTCCTCGAATTTCTTCACAAGCTGCGCGTTATTATTTTGTTCGATCAGTACTATTTTGGACATCCTTATATGTAGCGCATTCTCTGTCCCAATCAAATGTGGAGAAGCAACGAGTCGTTTGTTTTCTGAGATCTTATCGAAATGCTGAAAACGCTCTGCGAATTCCAGCAACAGCGCTTCGAGGACGCCTGAAAAGGACGACGCGGAATTTCATCGTTTCTTATTTCATGGCTCTCGATTAGAGCGTGAGTAGCGGGAAATGATAGACCTTGAGTTGTTGGATTTGATTTTGTAGTAGACAACATTTGTCACAGAAATCCTGTACTCTTCTGTGCATGAGGCAAACTGTTGTTCATTTGCCTTGCAGAGATTTAAGGCAATTGATATAAAATAACATATCTACAAGGAAGGCTAGAGATATTAAAAAGGTCTTGTTCTGCAGTGGGCAGTCCTTGATTTTCGTGGCATATAAATTCTAGTATTTCTTTTCGTAGCAGCAGAAAACGGCGAGATGTTTCTCCCTGAGTTAACATATAAGATAAGATAATGTATGTTACTACAGGCCTTATAATAGTGGTGTATATTATTTTCTTTGTTCCCTTTGAGAGGTTTTTGCTTTTTAGAAGTTTGTGTAAGCTGAAGTAAGAGCAGTTGCCTGCTGTTAACCTCCGAAATGATCTCATTGTGTTCGTTTATAGTTGCCCCTAGACATTTGAAAGTTGCATCTCTCTCAAATTTGTGTTTATTTATAATGATGTTAACATCAGCATGTGTGTTTCGTGGCATATTCATGTATTTCGTCTTTGGTTCGTTTATAATGAGACCAGCTTCGGCAGAGGCATTTTCTAGTTCCTTGAAAGCTTTAACTATGTCATTCCTATTCACCCCCCAGTAGCGCTATATCGTCCGCATATGCCAAGCACTGAAGTGATTAGCTATACATGATAGTGAATCTCCTTGTGTGAGACCGCGGTCAACTGTGAACTCCCTTGAGTAATCCCCCTGTAACTCAGCCGGGTATGTGACGCCGAGGCAGAACGAAAAGTTGCCGCCCCCCCAAAAAAAATAAATAAAAATAAAATAAAACAAACAAACAAACTAACTAAATAAAAAGCTATTAGATAAAAACAGTTGTATTAGAAAGTTATAATCTGGAGTTTTTTATGTTAGAAATAAAAATAAATATCTTTAATAAAATTGAAGTTTTCTATTTTTCCTCATGGCACAAACTTTCATGTTTCAATTTTGTCAGCCATGCCATGCTTATTAGCAAACATAGTTATAGATAAGACAAAATTATTGATTGTAATTCAGTGGCGTAGCTAGGGGGGGCATGGAGGGGGCGGTCCGCCCCGGGCGGTACTCATCTTAAAGGGCGGCATTTAGGGGCATTTATTTGAAAAATGGAGCCATTTCCGACAACCGCCCTTTTTCTTTTGAAGGGGGAAACCCAGGGTGAAACAAAAAAATACTCTTATTTTCGACTCTTAATTAACGGATTCACGCAACATCTGTTTGATTACATAGTGGTTGTTACAACTAACGCAAACCCGTTCTAAAATTAAAAATCGCTAAAAAAAAGGAATTGATTTGTTTGGAAAATTAAGCGTTATGCGTTACAATAGGCGCAATTATAAGAAAACTGCTTTAAAAAACAAACAAACAAACAAACAAAAACCACACACATCACCACTAGGCCGAATAATATGTACTATTAATATCACCACGAAAGTTTTTGCGTGGAATTTCGACATGCGCAGAATGATGCGCTAACAAGTACCTACATGACATGGTGCTTCAAATATCATGTTTAACTTGCAAGTAGTAATTTACATTACTGTTTCAGTTTTAGAAAACTATTTTAAGGTAACTTACTAAAAATTAAATGTATTTTGTTTTTATTGCAATAAAGTAGCACAAATAATTTGTGTTTTTCATTAAAATATTTTATTCATTAAAATGCTACGTCTATCCAATTAAAGAAATGCGTAAATAATGTAGTTACTAAACATTATTTTATGGAAAATTATTAAGATTTAGCGCAAGAACTTGAAAATATTCAAATATATCCGTTAATAAACATCGATATAACATAAATAATTTGGAAAAGGTATATTTAAAAATTTCAAACGTCATGGAAAAAAATTGACATCTGAATTAGTAACTATATAGTAAAATGAGATGAGATGCTGGAACTTTACTAAGTTCATTGCAATATTTTGTTTTCTATATTATCTCAATTTATGGGAATCCGTTTTCTTTAAAATAAATAGTGCCAACCCATTTCATGGAACAACGTTATGTGTTAATACAGAGCGCTGTTATAGATGCTAGAAAGTTGTGGATATCAACTGAACGCCGCGAAGTATAAGGGGAGAAAATTTAGGAGACGGGGTTCTGTCTTTAGAGGAAGTCATACAACGAGAAATGTTTTTATCCATAGATGTAATTATAAAAGAAAGTAATAGAACCCACTGATGAGTTGCATGTCCTTGCCAGAAAATATTCGTGCATAATACCATGTAATCTATCTACGAATTGAAAATCTTTACCATCAAATAAATCTCTTTATTACCATTGACAAAGAACAGTTCAAATTGAACGAAAAAGGTTCCAGGTTTTTATGGCTGTACACAGGGCCAGTCTTTGCAATTGCGGGGTCTTATGCAGCTTAGTATGCGAACATGTATGCGCAGGGCCCAATTTGGGTAGGGATGAGGGTAATAAGGGAACATTAAAATAGGTGGGGCCTAAGAAAGCGTGAACCCACTGCGGCCGCATAAGATCAGCCCTGGCTTTACCTACACTACAAGAAGAGGCATTATGTTAGAAAAACAGGGGAGGGGGATGCCCCCTTGATCTATTAAAATATATTAAATAGTATAGATTGGAAAATTCTTTACCCAACATTATAATTTTGCTAAGAATGTTTTCAACAATTGCTATATGTATCTAGTTGTGAAAGGGGGTTCTCCAAACTGCAGTTGATTAAAAAAATTAATTTCGTTCCACAATGAGTGATTTAATACTACAAAATCTTGCAATATTGTCTAAAGATATAACAAGACATTAAAAATAATTTAAATTTTGATAACATAATACACGATTTCTATTATGAAAGTTAGGTAAGTAAATGTATAAATATGTTTACATACTAATGTATACAATCTATTTGTTTATAAAAGAAATCATATATTTATAAATAAAAAATAATTGTTAATAATTTTGGTTGGGGGGCTGCGACCTCAAAAACTTTCTTGTGGCCTTTAACAAAAGCATCTTATTCGGCCTCTTTTATTAATGCTTACATAAATATTGCATGGAATGTTTATCATGTTCCACACCTTTTACAATTTACTTCCTTTCAATTACAATTATTTATTAATTTTTTATTAATTCATAAAAACCATCATACGATTGACTTAAGTGACCGTCCTCAAATGACGTCACGCGATTTTGGCTGATAATTCACCCCCTGACCCCTGGTCACCGTCGTCACAAAACCTTAGATCCCTTCTTCAATGTGACATCACAAAGATCCCCTTCCAGCCATAAAAGCAGTATTATCTATTTGAAAATGAGCATATTTCCAATCATTTTTTTTTGTCATTTAAGTATTTTTTTAGAATAAGGCTGCACTCCAATATCGTAACACGTGTGAAACCATGAAACCGGTAATCATATATTTAAGTGGTACTTTTATTTAAATTTGCGAGATTTGATGTGACTTCAAACCCTCTCCCCCCCACATGTGTGACGTCATTTGTGGACTCCCTTAAAAGGGCGGCAAATTGGAGACCGCCCCGGGCGGCAAAAGCTCTAGCTACGCCACTGTTGTAATTAATATTTCATTAACTTTTATTTTATAGACGTTACTTAAACACTTTGCATTAAGACAGTTATAAACAAAGTTCCAATTATTGATATTTATTTTAGGCACGTTAACATCGAGCCTAAATATCTGAAAACTCTTGAATAAATCGACTGATATTGAATTATTTTTTATTAACCCGTGAGGTAAAAGACTTCTTGCTGGACAATGACATTAGAGATATTTTAATAATTTAAATGCATTTTTTAAAAAGTGCAGTAGATTGGCTGGTGTACGAAAATATATTTGATATGTTTTCCGAATTCTTTATAACTGCCTAAACCTCACATGAATTTATACTGTAAATTCATCGTATGAAGAGTAAAAGTTTCTTCTCAAATATTTTTCTACATAACATTGATATATATTCGCATCAATCACCAAAAATTTGCTCTCTCGTACTTTGGAAGATTAGATTAAAGGGATGAGGTCTTCTCATAAAATTTTAGCTAATGTCAAAGCATCCTTTAAAAATACTATATTAGTTTCTCTGTGAGTAGCCTCTACAAAATATTTTTGTTAGTCAATAATTTCGGGAACCATTGACTTCATAAAGTACATGTTTCCAAATGTCTAACATATATTCTAAAATAAAAAGATTTAATTGCTACTAACAAAAATCATGCACCTGTTCATGTGTTGAGATTTTCGTCTGCCTCTGTCATTTTTTTTCTCATAAATTGCATACATTATTTTAAATCTTGAAGTATGTTTAATTACTAGCTTGTAGAAGCAATGAGATATTCCCAAAGGTGTATGGACATAAAAAAAAGAATGTGTAACAACGTTCCAGTGTTCTAAAGAGTTCGTATCCTTTGGAGTACCATGTAAACAAATTAGGATTAATGAACTGTTTGAGCGAGATATGACATTCATATTTTGCGTCTTTCTTGAATTCCTGCTTACATTCAGCTTTATATATTAACACATGTTTTGAGCCTTTTAATTCCATTTTAAAAATATCAGTTTTTAAAAATCATTTCAGATATGGGGTATACAGATTCACTTTTGCTTTTGTGAAATCTCTGAAAGATTTTACAACGTCTTCGTTTTTATTTTCAATCTTTACTGCATAACTCAAATGGACTGGTTGGTCCTTATGTGAACTATATGAAAAACTATCGGATACCTTATACAATATTTGGCACCTTGTTTTTGAAAGATGTTTTTCGTGAACTGTATCTCCCAAAATTCCTATGAGCTCCATCTGAATTTGAGATAACAAGTTTGTTATTGTCCTCTCTGTGACTTAAAAGAGCACATTCAAATTTACTAGGATTGAATAATGGTAAACATTCTAATAGAACTTTTTGCACCTTTTTTGTTTTCTTTCACAGCAAGTATTGTTCTTCATTAATAGTCTATTTTTAAATCCGATTTCCGATTCCTTAAAATTGCTAACAACTTAGGTAATTTTGAGCACTTATTCATGAGTGGTTATTTTAGAGTCATTGTGTGCCAAGTTTTAATTCCATTAGACAAGTAATTTAGTTAATGCCACAAAACAAAAGACATTAAAATTAAGATAGTTCTAATGATGTTTCTGAAGAATAAAACATTTAAGTACTCAAACAATTTTTTCTCAATAGGTTAGTTACGTTAAAATCAAACTTGCATCAAATATAGGTAGTTCTATCATATTTTATGTCATGTTTGTACACTTATTTCGCCCCTATGTTTTTCAGATCTGTGGCATTAGAATCAGATGACTTAAGATTAACTATGGAGTTTGAAGTTTTGGCATTAGTAACGTTCACGTATTTCAATATAGTATCTTCATTTCTGTTCCTTTTTTAAATCTTGACTTTTCGTCTATATTGTTGAACTTTAAGATACATTTTTCAAGTTTAGAAGCTTATTAACAACGGGGACTTGCCCCCCATCCCCCCAAACAAAAACAAATTGGGACACGCAGACCATTTGATTGGCTTATGTTTAAAATTGATAGGAATCAGGAGGTAGTAATGTTTGCTTTTACAACACTAGGAGCTTTCATATTTGAAAAATAAACTTTGAAAAAAATGAATTTTGAAATTTTTAAATAAAAAAAATACCACATCATCAGTGTCAAATTCTCATACTAATTAAGCCTCATGTTCTTCAGTACAGAAGTATTAGTATCAGAAGAATTTAAACGTTAATGAATTAATCGTTAATTTCCATTAAAGCCAATCATCTCAAGGGAAGTAACCAAAAAAAAAGAGTAATTGACACTTTTTTGTTTTATTCCCCTGTCTCATTGTCACAAGCGTCCTAATACTTATATCTTGACTGCTTGCTCCAAGATTCATACAATTACCGTTACACAAGAAATAAAGGCACTGCTAGAAAAACAACAACTTAAATGGCGTTTCTCCTTTCCACAACAACCCTCTACCCCAAAACTCTCTAAACTTTTTCACACATTCTAATGACGTCAATAACACAATAACTTTTGCACGCTTTCGCACCACTAACCAATAACTTTAAATACTACAAAAGCAACCATCAAACACACCATCGTGCACAACTCACAACAATTTACAATGACAAATTGGTCATCCGTGACATATGCCCCCCTTTCCAGAAAATTTTCGAGATCGACAAATTTCCACAATCTCGAATGACCAATTTACAAATTTACTTATTAACTATGATTGCTTCCTATCTATATTCTATGGACATCTACTCGCAAATATCCCTTATCAATAGTAACATTTCTTTGTAAATACTTCAACTATTACTATTACTCTCCAATATATCAACATAGCATTTATAAAAATCAGTATAATAAATCCAATAACTTATAACTCATAACAACTTAAAATATTATCTTACCAAGGTAATCACACAACAAAAATCAACATGACCATAATATTCTTTAGAGTCAATGTCTTAATATATTGTACTTGATTTCATCCAGGGACGACTATGCACCTCCAAGAACGTGACTCTCAACAGGAACGGGCACTATTCTAAAAGTTTAATAACAAAGTCTACTTAGGAAGTCTGCCTCTACGTTATTTTCCCCGGTAATTGTCTGCACTGTGAAGTTGTAACTCTGCAGAAACATGGCCCATCTCATGATCCTTGCACTCACAAATCGAGCCGTGTTAAGGTACTTCAGCGGCTGGTGGTCAGTTTGTAGAATAAACATCTTTCCGTAGAGATAGAGTTAAAATTTCTTGACCGCCCACACAATCGCCAGGCATTCCTTCTCAATTGTGGAATACCTGGTCTCTCTGTCCAGAAGTTTCTTACTGGCAAAGGCAACAGGATGCAATATTCCTTTACTATCTTCCTGAAGTAAAGCTGCCCTAAGCCCGGCGTCGGTCCTTAGAATGAATGATTTATGCATATTAGGAATATGTAATATAGGCCGCGTCGTTATGGCTTTCTTTAAAGCGTCATACGCTTTATCCTGGTCCTTTTCCCATTTCACTTTGTTTGGCTGTCCTTTTTTAGTCAGGGAGGTCAGCGGGTAAGCGAGAGTTGCATAATTTGGTACAAAGTCTCTATAATATCCTGTGAGTCCCAGAAATGACCTCACTTGCTTCTTTGTTGTTGGTCGAGGTGCATGTCGGATCTTAATGACATTGTCTTCTTGAATCCCGATTGTTCCCAATGACAATTTATGTCCAACAAAATCCACCTCGACTGACCCAAACACGCATTTGGTGGGTCTAACTGTCAGGCTAGAAGTTTCCAACCGATGCAGCAGCTCGCCTAGCGTCTCTAAATGTTCATACCAAGTGCAGGTGTACACTAGTAAGTCATCCACATAACTTATAACATTCTTCATCCCTTACAGAAGTTGTCGGGTCGTACGAACCAGTGTTGCTCCCGAATTCATCATCCCAAATGGCATTCTCAGGAATTCATAGTGGCCGTCTGGAGTTACGAATGCCGTTTTTGGAATATCCATGGGTTAAACGGGGATTTGCCAGTATCCCTTACTCAAGTCAATCTTGCTAAAATATTTAGCCTCTGATGCCTTATGGAATGTTTCGTTAGGGGAAGTCACTGGCACAGGGTCAAAAATTGTAATTTTATTTAAACCTCTATACTATAATCTACACAGACTCGATTAGATCCATCCTTTTTCTTCACAATAACAACTGGTGATGCATAAGGGGAGTTGCTTTTGCGTATGATTCCTAACTGTTCCATTTCGAGTATCTCATTATGTAGCGCCTCCCGTAACGCACGAGGAATAGGATAAGGCTTTGATGTAACTGGAACTTCAGTTGTGAGTTTGATGTGGTGCATGCTCAAAGTCTTTCCTCCCGGGCTTTCAGTGAAAATGGGTTTATGTTTTGTTGCCAATGCCACGATCTGCTGCCGCTGTAGAGAGGACAGATGTTCACCGTAAATCACATCCCGATGTGATTCCTTCTGTAACCAGGTCCCGATCTCTGGCAACGCCTCGGCACTTCCATTTTCTTCGTCACCTTCATAATCCTCCAAAACACCAACACCAACTGCTAGACATTTTTTTGAATTTTCCTTGATTTCAGCCCGGCCAATATCATCACCTGCTAGTTTCCCCTGATCCATTTCACAAAAAAAATATTGTTTAAGAAAGTTTGCATGAAGCGTTTTCTTCTTTCCCTTCGTATTAACCACATAATCACATGGTCCCATGATTCCTGTAACCTCATACGGTCCCTTCCACTGCATTAACAATTTGTTTGCCTTCATCGGCAGTAATACCAAAACGCGTTCACCAATCCTGAACTTCCTATCTCTCGCTCCTCTATCGTAGTAATGTTTGTACCTCCCCTGCGATTTGCTCAGCTCCTCCTGAGCTAAGGTTAGTGTGTCATCGAGCTTTTGTCGTAACTCAAAAACATATTGATAGCTGTTCTTCACCTCCTCATCTTGAATATCTTGTGTCCATAACTGCCGTAAAACATGCATAGGGCCCCGTATGCTACGCCCGTACAATAACTCAAATGGGGAGAATCCAGTCGATTCCTGAGGCACCTCCCTATATGCGAGTAAAGCAGCATTTATGAATCGATGCCACAATTTAGGTTGCTTGTTGCATCGCCGTTTAATAATTGTTTTCAATGTCCCATTAAACCTTTCCACTAATCCATTGCACATAGGGTGGTAAGGTGTAGACGTAAGTTGCTTGATGCCCAATAGCCGGTTCACCTCTTTCATGCAATCAGAAATAAACTGTGAGCCCTTTTCACTTAGAACTTCTTCGGGGATCCCCACCCGACTGTATAAATCGACCAATGCCTCTGCTACTGTCTCTGTATCTATTTTCTTTAATGGTACGGCCTCTGGGTATCTAGTAGCATAGTCAACCAAAGTCAAAATGTATCGGTGGCCTGATTCACTCGGTGGAACAATAGGTCCTATGATATCAATGGCAACCTTCTTGAACGGCACATCAACCACAGGGACTTTTTGTAATGGTACTTTTATAACTGATCCCTTCTTTGCCGTTTTCTGGCAAATCTCACATGATTTACAGTGCATTTTGACATCCTTGCCAATTCCTTTCCAATAAAAGTTGCTAAAAATTCTATCTTTCGTTTTACTGACTCCCAAATGTCCACCGGTTATGCTGTCGTGGGCTATTGACAGAACATGGCTCCTTAATCCTTGAGGTTTTACGACTTGTCTGACATTACTCCTTCGTTTCTCATCATAAAAAACTCTGAAAATAATGCCTTCTTTTTGCTCGAATTTTGATTTGCCAACTCTCCTTGAGTTATCAGCCTGAGGTAATGAACGAATGTCTTCATCCTCTTGTTGCATTCTAATAATGACATCACGATTCACCATCGGCTGTTGTTCCGCCGATGTGACTTGCAATGGCAACCTATCTCCTTCCTTTTTACTTTGAGCTCGCGTTGTTACCATCGCCATCTTGACCACCTTGTCTATGTTTTCATCGGTTCTTGCTCCATGCACATTACCCACAATCAGGTCTGTTACGTCGTTGTCTGGGTTACTTGTTATGACCAAACGGACAGGTCAACTCAAGGTATCACACCAACACTCTTGAACATCTATAACTTTATTAACAACAAAGGTTCCTCCATTAACAAACACGTCCTATCTCTCCCTAACAGCAACTGCCTCTCTACTCACTACGTCACGCTCACACTCTTACGTCATACCCTTTCATACCGTGCGCACCGCACCAAACAAGTAACATATTGACATGTCAGGGAAAACCCAATAACTCCATAATGTTTCCCTGACATATCCCCCCTCTTCACTTTAGATTTAACTTACGGAGTTAAATCTACACATGATATAAGATACACGATCTTTCCAACATTAAAAAACAATCAGGGCATAGAATCATTGTCGTTTGCAAACGCAAACAAAACAAAACAACAAAAAAAAAAACAACATCTTTAACATCTTTGTCATCTTTGCAGTCCCCACAGTGGGACTCTCCATGTATCTTTATTGTCCCCACAGTGGGACTCTCCATGTATCTGTATAGTCCCCACAGTGGGACTCTCCATGTATCTTTATAGTCCCCACAGTGGGACTCCACATGTATCTTTATAGTCCCCATAGTGGGAATCCACATGTATCTTTAATCTATTATCATTATTACATCTTCTTTACAAAATTTTTTTGAGGTCTCCAGGTACAAAATTGTTTACATCATCAAAAAAAAAATTGTCATGACATAAAAATCATATCTTTAGTACATATAACTGCTAGTAACACTAGACATGAACCTCAGAAATATCACAACACATTTCAAATAATGGCACGAGATCACTTAGACTCCAAAATTCAAACCCAAAAATTACCACATAATAGAGGACAAATCCCATACACATTTCATATTTATTTACTGCAATTCATACACAACATCCCAAAAATTATACCTAAAAAATTATAGCCATTGGTCTTGATGGTGGTATATATCTTTTGTCACCTATCTTAAACAAAAATCGACCCTTGTTTCCATTATACAGGCTGATGTATCCTAGCGCAGGCCTACGCGGCCCTTCCCACATGGCAAAAAATATGTTGCAACTGGTGTCAATATAACCCTGACCTCTATTAAACTTTTGACATTTCATGTGTATGTCTTTTAATAACTCGGCGTACCAGCCATCTGCCCCCACACGGCGCAATATTTCCTTGAGGACCCCAAAGATTAATAAACTCATTAGGCGTAACGAAAAAGCAAGACCGTCCTCTCTTTTTCGCGTAAACCTGTCCTGTGAGTTGTCGGTCAAGGTCTTTTGATTTCTGGCCAGTCTTGACCGCACATTGTCACTGTCCCTGTCCATGTGTGGCTCTGTATTTGTCTTGGTGTGGTTATGGAGGTCATAAACGTCACCTTTGTGTTGCCGTATAAAACAATGTTCTTTTGAGCACATATATTGCATTGTGAACCCACTGCAGCAGTTATCCTTTATTTTCTTATTTTTCTCCTTGCGGACTATCACCATTTCCGCACCCTGCGTGGCATGTCTATCTCTGTATTCATCACATTCAAAATCTGTAGGTTTTTCCACCGCTGTGGTTTTAATCGGCTCGGCCATTTCCTCAATAACTTTTAATTCATCTGAAGCCCTCTGATTTTCGTCAACTTTTGTCTGCCAGGCTCCTATAGTCCAATGATACTAATGTTTACTATATGGGTCAATACTTTCTTCCTTGTACAGTTGATGATTTTGAGCCAAAATTTGTTCCTTCTCAATTAGTAATTGAGACCTTTTGGACCGTTTCTGCACCCCAGCTGTCATATCAGTAACATTCTTTGTTAATCTCATCATCAAGTTAGACATTCTCTCTTCTTTTTCCCGTATGATTCTCCATAATTCTAATATGTCTTCTTTGTTATGTGCTACCTTTATTGTTAACGCCTTATTCTCTTCTTCTTTCTGAGTCATTCTTTCTTTAATATATTCATTCTCTATCTTTATTTCCTTTAGCTCCTTCTGTAATTTCTCTACAATTCCATCTGTATCAGTCAGCGTCTTATTCAGCCCTGATATATTTTGGTTTGCATTGATTAAGTTTAACTCCATCTCCGCTAGCTCTACGTCTTTAATCTTAAAATTCTTTATCAAGCTAGAATATACTTTTTCCAGTTCAGTATTTTTCATGTTCAAGTTCATGTACTTCAATTCAGCTTCATTTTGCTTTATTTTGTGCTCCGTCTTTAATTGCTCTAGTAAATCGTCCCTTTCAGCTAAGGCTTTACTCAGATCTGCTGTTTTTGTGTTAGCAATAATTATATTTGTATCACTTTCTATCAGTTTTTCATCTTTAATCTTGACTATATTTATGAAACTAGACAACTCTTTCTCCATTGAGTCAATTTTCAATTTTAAGCTTACTGCCTCGACTTCCTTTTCATCTAATTTTTTTTGTGGTCACTCTTTAATTTTTCTAATAACTCATCTTTGTCATTAGTTATTTTGAGTAAGTTAGCTTTTTCTTTATTAGCTTGAGCTAACAGGCTGTGCTTTTTGACAATTATCATTATTAATCCATCTTTAGCTTCGTTTAGCTCTGTTTTGTAATTTTCGGCTTCCCTTTCCACCTCGGTAAGTCTATATTGAACTCTATCCAATTTTGCTTGTAAATCATTCACTGTCACTTTCTGTCCCGCGATTTCCTTGTCTTTGTCGAACAATGATGCTTTTAATCTGTCCACGAGGCTAAGTTTGTCTGCTAATTCCCAGTTTAACCTATCTATTTCTTTCTTATTTTCGGCAGCACGGTTTCTAAGAAACCTTATTTCTTTTTCTTTCTTCTCTGATTCTTCATCTTTCCTTGAATACTGTTTTTGTAACCATTCTATTTCTTTCTCATTTTCGGCATCACGGTTTCTAAGGAACATAATTTCTTTTTCCTTCCTCTCGGATACTTCATCTTTCCTTATATAATGATTTCTGTTCTTAGGAACCTTCTCACGACATTCACTTATTGTTTTACTATTGTACTTTTGACCACCCTGGATCATGTTTTCCTTTTTATACTTGATGACGTTAACCGGCTTCTTGGGATTTTCGTATCTATAATACTCAAACTGGCCAGATTGTGGGTCCGCCACCCTATAAACTTCTTCCGTCAGATACGGATCTTCACAATGAATAAATGCTGGCTAATCCGTAGTGTTCTTCACCCTTGCTACCGTCACGGTCATAGTCTTCCGTGTAATCCATAGCCCTTCTCTGTCTTTTTGCCTCTAATGCTGCCTGTCTTTTTTCGTATTGTCTCAGTTTCTTTTCATCTTTTTTCTGTTGCTGTCTCTGTCTCTCTTCATTGTGTCTCAGAGATTCTTCAGCGTCTTTTTCCCACTTGAACCTAACTTCTTCAATTTTGTTTACCCATCATCTATCAATCCCTGCCATTATTTTATGTAACATATATTTACAAATTTGTATTATAGAAAAACAGAAAAAATTATTATACTACAATCACTTCTTACAATGTCTAACATAACTACTTACGTAACTTAGAACCATATACACTGCCAATGTCCATCATAAAAACCTAGAACAAAAGTGTCCAACCCAAAGTCAAGGAGCCAAGCAACACAATTCCATAGCCCAATGAATGAATACTATGGTCACAGAACTGCCCAACGTTGTGATGACTTACGGCGACAGCACACGGGATACTTACTTAACTGCCCAACGTTGTGATGACTTACGGCGACAGCACATGGGATACGTACTTAACTGTCCACGTTGTGATGACTCACGGCGAAAGCACACGGAATGTGTACTTAACTGTCCACGTTGCGATGACTCACGGCGACAGCAAACGGGATGTGTACTTAACTGTCCACGTTGTGATGACTCACGGCGACAGCACATGGGATGTGTACTTAACTGTCCACGTTGTGATAACTCACGGCGACAGCACACGGGATGTACTTAACTGTCCACGTTGTGATGACTCACGGCGACAGCACACGGGATGTACTTAACTGTCCACGTTGTGATGACTCACGGCGACAGCCCACGGGATGTACTTAACTGTCCACGTTGTGATGACTCACGGCGACAGCACACGGTATGTGTACTTAACTGTCCACGTTGTGATGACTCACGGCGACAGCACATGGGATGTGTACTTAACTGTCCACGTTGTGATGACTCAGAGCGACAGCACATGGGATGTGTACTTAACTGTCCACGTTGTGATGACTCACGGCGACAGCACACGGGATGTACTTAACTGTCCACGTTGTGATGACTCACGGCGACAGCACATGGGATGTGTACTTAACTGTCCACGTTGCGATGACTCACGGCGTAACTGTCCACGTTGCGATGACTCACGGCGACAGCACACGGGATGTGAACTTAACTGTCCACGTTGCGATGACTCACGGCGACAGCACACGGAATGTGTACTTAACTGTCCACGTTGTGATGACTCACTTGAACCGCCACCAAAAGCACGCTCGTCACTGACCACGGTGGAGCGAATACAATACTAACCTTGTTGGAAGTAGAAGGACGTCTGGTGCAAACCGGATACCTGAGTTTTTTTCTGCCTTGGTCCACAATAATCCCAGACGGTAGCCCCCAATGTTACGTCGTTGTCTGGGTTACTTGTTATAACCAAACGGACAGGTCAACTCAAGGTATAACACCAACACTCTTGAACATCTATAACTTTATTAACAACAAAGGTTCCTCCATTAACAAACACGTCCTATCTCTCCCTAACAGCAACTGTCTCTCTACTCACTACGTCACGCTCACACATTTACGTCATACCCTTTCATACCGTGCGCACCGCACCAAACAAGTAACATATTGACATGTCAGGGAAAACCCAATAACTCCATAATGTTTCCCTGACAAGGTCCACTATTGAATTCTCCACACAAACCGCCTCCACCCTTCCACTCAGGTATGGTGTCGTTATGTCTATCATCGCCTTTTGTCCTCTGATAACCCTGGTATCTAACATTCTGATTAGCTCTATTTCACCAGTTAATTGGTCATCTCTCACTACTTTCTTTTGACCACCACTACTTCACTTCCTGTATCTCTCAATACTTCAACTTTATTTGATCCTACGAACCCTTCTACAATCACCAACTTTTCTGCTCCAGTTTCTTTGTAGTCACCACCTCTTGGTAATTTTTCATCTCTGGCATCTACGGGTTGGCCAACATTTTCTCCTCCAACACATGCGTTTTGGCCCTTATCCCACTGGCGTTTGCCCTTTGACCATTTACGAGCTGGAACATGTGTCGCCGCAGCTCTCTTTACACTCGTATTGCCGCCCTCCCTTGTATTGGTACAATAGGGTGCTATGTGCCCAGCCCTGTGACACAAGAAGCAATTCACGTTTGATCTTGAACGTCCTTCAGCCATATTTTGCCATTTTCTCCGACCTAATCCGGTCTGTTGCTCCTCAACTTTTTTCCCGTACAGGTAATTACCGTTGCCATTTTGTGTTGCGCCAGAGCCACAAGAAAAGCTTCTCTTGGCAATCTCCTCCAGGCTGTCGATACCTCGCTCTCTTAAATGCATAGACAGATCCTTAGGACACACATCCATGACTTGTTCTTTCACTATTGTGGCGAAATTTGGGAGCCCACTGCTATTTGCACGAGAACAGAATCAAAACAAAAGGGGCATTACTCTCCAAGAGTTCAAGGATCAAAGGTCAATAATTAAATATGCAATGAACTGCCCGAAAATGAGGCTATCCACCCAAGTATAAATGTTGGAGCATCGCCAATATTCTGCCTTTTCCGCCCGAACGTCAATTGTGTGCTAATCGATTTGAGTGTTCAAGCCACTGAACTAAATCCATAGCCATCCTTTGATGCGAGAAAGCCGGCACAGTTATTCAGAGCCAGAATCTATGTAAGTTGAAACTCTAACTTATTCCCCTGGTATTTGTGAGCGTATTTCACGCCGATATTTAAATATTAATATTCATGCAATGTCATATTGAAATTGTAGAGACATGTTGACCCAGTTAGCCATAAGCCAGCTGCATGCCACATCGTATTTCTCCTTTCATAACTAAATATGATAACACGCGAACCATCAGATAGATGGATTGAATTGTATTAGTATAACCAGTATCGTCATTACTTAACAGACAGTGCAACAAAAACTCTAGTCTGTTCTCTTGTTCTAGCTCGTATGGATTACTGCAATTCTCTTCTGTCAGGTGCGCCAAAACAATGCATTGAAAAACTACAGAGAGTTCAAAATTCAGCTGCAAGATTAGTTCTAAGGGCAAAAAGACATGACCATGTTACTCCGCTACTTTACTCTCTTCATTGGCTACCTATACAAGCCCGAATTGATTACAAACTGGCCGTTCTGTGTCACAACTTCTTTTCTGACTCATGCCCTTCATATCTTACTGAACTTTTGTCAGTCTACTCACCAAGTCGTCAGCTACGCTCCTCTGCGGATACACGCATTCTCTGTGTTCCTAAGATAAGAACTAAAACATTTGGCGAAAGGTCATTCTCCTTTTGTGCAGCCAAACAATGGAATTCTCTTCCATTACACATCCGTAGCATTTCAACTGCTAAGTCATTTAAGACTGCACTTAAGACACATCTTTTTAAAATTTATTTTCAAAAATAATAAAACCACATTTCTGTAATTGATTAGCGTAGCTGATGTATTGAGTATACCGTATTGTTATTTATGTAGTTAATATGCTATGAATGTTTCTTTTTATTTATATATGTATTTTTGTTTCCATGTAAAGCGCTGTGAGCCTGGCTCCTTGCTGGGATACAGCGCTATATAAATCATCATTTTATTATTATTAATATTATTATTATCAACTTTAATATAACTATAATTATATTTATTTCGCTTACGAGATGGTAGTGAATTATTATTTCCGTCTTAGGTTATTAAACATATTAAATAACCGTCAGGCAGATGGTCCGAATTATATTGGTGTAACCAATAATATCATATTTATTCTACCATCCACTCACAGGATGAATTATCATTTCGGTATTATATTATAAAATGTATTAATTAACCATCAGGCAGATGGATGGAATTATATTGGTGTAACCAATAATATCATTGTATTTATTCCACCATCCACTTACACAATGATAATGAAATATTATTTCCAGTTCATGTTATATATATATATGTATGTATTTAATAACAATATGTTCATGAAAATGTATTTGATCACCATTTGGCCCCTGGCTCTGAAGGCTCGGCTGCCCAAAGGGTGGATCAAGACAGACGAGAATAGAAACCACCCTCATGTATATTCTTTCTATCTCAGTCTGGTTTTTAGGCACCCGCCTGTACTGCGAGATAACCTGAACTCCAGACAGCAACCGCCCTAACGAAGTGTCGACATACCTGGATCAGGAGCTGGTCTCACCGCTATCCACGCGACTTGCATCCGACCCCAACCCACAATTGGAACAGGAGCTGGACTCACCGCTATCCACGCAACTTGTATCCAACCCCTACCTCACCCCTGCACTGATCGACAGGACCAGAGGAGGACAAATCATCATTACCAGCTTACTCCAATCGTAACGCTGAAGCCAACCGCACTGGTTGTTGCCTACACCTTATAGTTGTAGAAGCCGGTTATTCACACCATACGTGATCACCGAAGTCACCTGGAACCATAGGTGAAGCAGCCAACAAGAAGCCAACCGCACTGGTTGATGCCTACACATCACCTGTGTAGAAGCCGGTTAATCACACAATCCGTGATCACCGAAGTCACCTGGAACCATAGGTGAAGCAGCCCATAGGACAGAATTGCAGAACCAACCGTTCAAGGAGCGGGGCAGTCCTTCCTAAAAATTTAAGTATTTACCATATAATTATTATATTGATTGGTTTAAGCCTAGTGATGAATTTTGGCCATAACGGAACTTGTTTCCGCTAACTGTAATTATTGTAAAATAAATTATTATTACAATTTCACCATCTTGTTTGTTGATCATCGTATTGTGAGAGATCACTAAAGTATGCTCGTGTAGGTGGGAGAGAATAAATTAAATAATATACCCTTAGACAACTTGTCAAACAATATCAACATCTTTCTCGCCACAACTATGAGGTCTCTAAGACCGTCAAATGTTCTGTCAATTCCCGATAGGCTAATCCATTTCCACAAATAGCCCTTGATTCTTCCTATAAAGATGGATGGTGACTCATCTGCCTGAGGCCTGCTCTTTCTAAATAGGTCTCGATACCCCTCCTCTGTGAGATTGTACCTTTTTAGGAGCACTTCTTTCACCTTTACATACACCAATGCGTCCTCGTAAGGCATTCTGGAGTACGCCTCCAAGGCTCGACCCGACAAAAGCGCACCCATTGAAAGCGCCCAGTCGCTTTCCGGCCATTTACTGGTTCTAGCGAAAGTTTCGAACCTTGTAATGTATCCATCAAGCTGATCAACACCTTCTATAAATGGTGGAAGCTTGGGCTGCCTGGGCCTGTTATCTGTCCCATTCGTATTCCCTCCATTGGCAGCTACCTATCTCTTGACCTCTAACATGGCTGCTATCTCGGCCGCCATATCCGCCATTTCTCTCTCGGCCACCCTGTCAGCCATCTCTCTCTCGGTTGCAATGTCAGCCGCCCTCTCAGCCGCCATCTCTCACTCATAATCTCTCGCTCGTTGTACCTCTTTCTCTATGTACTCTCTCCTTTCTTCACCTCTCAGTTGAAGGGCATCCACCAGTGCCAATATCTCCGCCAGAGTATTGTCTGGCATTCTCGTTGTTTCAGCAGTGTCTATGTATTCCGTGTAATCCCGGACTGAGCCCCCAGAAATGTCACAAGCGTCCTAATACTTATACCTGACTGCTTGCTCCAAGATGCATACAATTACCGTTACACAGAAATAATGACACTGCTTGAAATAAACAACAACGGCGTTTTTCCTTTCCACAACAACGAACACACAAAACTCTCTCTCCTTTTACACATATACCAATGACGTCAACCGCACAATCACCTTGCACGCTTTCGCACCACTAACCAATAACTTTAAATACCACAAAAGCAAACATCAAACACACCACCGTGCGCAACTCAAAACAAGTTACAATAACAGATTGGTCATCCGTGACACTCAACAGTCTTTTAAACAAATTTTAAATACTTAACTGTCTTATAATAAAATTTCGGAGACGTTAACAGTTATATGAACAAATTTTGGAGACTTGTACATTCTTATAAACAAATTTCGGAGACCTTAACAGTCTTTTAAACAAATTTTGGAGACTTTAACTTTTTTATAAAAAAATTTCAGAGACCTTAACAGTCTTTTAAACAAAATTCGGAGACTTAACCGTCTATGAAACAAATTTCGGGGACATTAACGGTCATTTGAACAAATTTCGGTGATCTTAATAGTTTTATGAACAATTTTCGGAGACTTTAACATTCTTATAAAAAATTTCGGAGACCTTAACAGCCTTTTAAACAAATTTGAGAGACTTAACTGTCATATAATCTAATTTCGGAGATGTTAACAGTCATATGAACAAATTTTGGAGATCTTAACAGTTTTATAAACAAATTTCGGAGACCTAAACAATGTTATAAACACATTTCGCAGACTTTAACAGTTATATCATCAAATTTCGGAGACCTTAACAGTCATAAAAACCAATTTCGGAGACTTTAACAGCCTTTAAAAAAATTTCGGAGCCTTAACAATCTAATAAACAAATTACGGAGACATTTACAGTCATATGAACAAATTTCGGAGATCTTAACATTCTTATAAACAAATTTCCGAGACATCAACAGTCTAATAAGAGAATTTCGGACATACTTTAACAGTATATAATCAAATTTCGGAGCCCTCATCAGTTTATATCGGTGACCTAAGAATTGTTATAAACAAAATTCGGTTACCTTTACCGTCATATGAACAAATTTCGGAGATCTTTACATTTTTATAAACTAATTTCGGAGACCTAAACAGTTTTGTAAACAAATTTCGGAGACCAAAAAAGTTTTATAATCAAATTATGGAGACCTTAACAGTCCTATAAATAATTTTCGGAGACATTAACATTGTTATTAACAAATTTCGGTGACTTAACAGTCTAATAAACAAATTACGGGTACATTGACAGTCATTTGAACAATTTTCGGAGACTTTAACATTCGTATAAAGAAATTTCGGAGACCTTTTAAGTCTTTTAAACACATTTCTGAGATTTTATCAGTTTTATTAACAATCATACAGACACATTTTGGAGACCTTTACAGTCTAATAAACAAGTTTTGGAGACCTTAACAGTCATATGGACAAATTTCGAAGATCTTAAATTTCGTATAAACAAATTTCGGAGACTTTAAAAGTCATATGAACAAATTTCGGAGACTTAAAAATCTAATAAACAAATTTCGGAAACATTAACAGTCATTTGAACAAATTTAGGATATCTTATTAGTTTTATAAACAATTTTCGGAGACTTTAACATTTTTATAAAGAAAATTTCGGAGACCTTAACAGCCTTTTAACAAATTTCGTATACTTAGCTGTTTTATAATCAAATTTCGGAGACGTTAACAGTCATATGAACGAATTTCGGGATCTTAACAGTCTTATAAACACATTTCGGAGACAATAACAGTTATAAAAACAAATTTCGGAGACCTTAAGAGCCTTTTAAATAAATTTCTGAGACCTCAACAGTCTTAAAATCAAATTTAGGAGATCTTAACAGTTTTATAAAACAAATTTCGGAGACCAGAACAGTCATAAAAAGAAATTTCGGAGATTATAACAGTCATAAAAACAAATTTCGGAGACCTTAACAGCCTTTAAACACATTTCAGAGACCTTAACACTCTTATAAACAAATTGAGGAAACATTAACAGTCATTTGAACAAATTTCAGAAATCTTAACAGTCTTATAAAATTTTAAGGTCTCCGAAATTGGTTTATAAGACTGATATGGTCTCCGAAATTTGTTTATAAGACTGTTGAAGTCTCGGATATTTGTTTTTAGGACTTTGAAGGTCTCCGACTTTTGTTTATAACACTGCTAAAATCTCCAAAATTTGTTTAAAAGACATTTAATGCCTCCAATTTGTTCATACGTCTGTCAAGTTTCTCCGAAATTTGTTCATATGTCTAGTCAAGGTCTCCGAAATTTGTTCGGAGACCTTGACAGACATATGAACAAATTTCGGAGATCTTGACAGACATATGAACAAATTTCGAAGACCTTAACAGACTTTTGAACAAATTTCGGAGACCTTGACAGACGTATGAACAGATTTCGGAGACCTTGACAGACGCATGAACAAATTTCGGAGACCTTGAGAGACTTATGAACAAATTTCGGAGACCTTGAAAGACGTATGAACAAATTTCTGAGAACTTCAAAGACTTATGAACAAATTTCGGAGACCTTAAGAGACTTATGAACAAATTTCGGAGACCTTGAAAGACGTATGAACTAATTTCGGAGACCTTGACAGACATATGAACAAATTTCGGAGAACTTGACAGACGTATGAAAAAATTTCGGAGATCTTGACAGACATATGAAGAAATTTCAAGGACATTTGTCTGTCAAGGTCTCCGAAATTTGTTCATAAGTCTTTGAAGTTCTCAGAAATTTGTTCATACGTCTTTCTAGGTCTCCGAAATTTGTTCATAACTCTCTCAAGGTCTCCGAAATTTGTTCATGCGTCTTTCTAGGTCTCCGAAATTTCTTCATATGTCTGTCAAGGTCTCCGAAATTAGTTCATAAGTCTGTCAAGGTCTCCGAAATTAGTTCATAAGTCTGTCAAGGTCTCCGAAATTTGTTCATATGTCTAGTCAAGTTCTCCGAAATTCGTTCATATGTCTGTCAAGGTCTCCGAAATTTGTTCATAAGTCTCTCAAGGTCTCCGAAATTTGTTCATATGTCTGTCAATGTCTCCGAAATACGTTCATACGTCTGTCAAGGTCTTCGGTATTTGTTCATACGTCTGGAAAGGTCTCCGAAATTTGTTCATAAGTCTCTCAAGGTCTCCGAAATTTGTTCATAAGTCTTTGAAGTTCTCAGAAATTTGTTCATACGTCTTTCTAGGTCTCCGAAATTTGTTCATAAGTCTCTCAACGTCTCCGAAATTTATTCATTTGTCTGTGAAGGTCTCCGAAATTTCTTCATATGTCCGTCAAGATCTCCGAAATTTGTTCATAAGTCTGTCAAGGTCTCCGAAATTTGTTTATACGTCTGTAAAGGTCTCCGAAATTTGTTCATATGAATATCAAGGTCTCCGAAATTTGATCATACGTCTGTCAAGGTCTCCGAAATTTATTCATTTGTCTGTGAAGGTCTCCGAAATTTCTTCATATGTCCGTCAAGATCTCCGAAATTTGTTCATATGTTTGTCAAGGTCTCCGAAATTAGTTCATAAGTCTGTCAAGGTCTCCGAAATTGTTTCATTTGTCTGTCAAGTTCTCCGAATTTCGTTCATACATCTGTAAAGGTCTCCGAAATTTATTCATACGTCTGTCAAGATCTCCGAAATTAGTTCATACGTCTGTCAAGGTCTCCGAAATTTATTCATTTGTCTGTCAAGTTCTACGAAATTCGTTCATACGTCTGTCAAGGTCTCCGAAATTTGTTCATATGTCTAGTCAAGTTCTCCGAAATTCGTTCATATGTCTGTCAAGGTCTCCGAAATTTGTTCATATGTCTAGTCAAGGTCTCCGAAATTTGTTCATATGTCTGTCAAGGTCTCCGAAATACGTTCATACGTCTGTCAAGGTCTTCGAAATTTGTTCATACGTCTGGAAAGGTCTCCGAAATTTGTTCATATGTCTATCAAGGTCTCCGAAATTTGTTCATAAGTCTGTCAAGGTCTCCAAAATTTTATCATAAGTCTGTCAAGATCTCCGAAATTTGTTCATACGTCTGTCAAAGTCTCCGAAATTTGTTCATAAGTCTCTCAAGGTCTCCGAAATTTGTTCATAAGTCTCTTAAGGTCTTCGAAATTTGTTCATATGTCTGTCAAGGTCTCCGAAATTTGTTCATAAGTCTCTCAAGGTCTCCGAAATTTGTTCATAAGTCTTTCAAGTTCTCCGAAATTTATTCATTTGTCTGTGAAGGTCTCCGAAATTTCTTCATATGTCCGTCAAGATCTCCGAAATTTGTTCCTATGTCTGTCAATGTCTCCGAAATTAGTTCATAAGTCTGTCAAGGTCTCCGAAATTTGTTTATACGTCTGTAAAGGTCTCCGAAATTTGTTCATATGAATATCAAGGTCTCCGAAATTTGTTCATAAGTTTGTCAAGGTCTCCGAAAATTGTTCATAAGTCTGTCAAGGTCTCCGAAATTGTTTCATTTGTCTGTCAAGTTCTCCGAATTTCGTTCATACATTTGTCAAGGTCTCCGAAATTTATTCATACGTCTTTCAAGGTCTCCGAAATTTGTTCATACGTCTGTCAAGATCTCCGAAATTAGTTCATACGTCTGTCAAGGTCTTCGAAATTTATTCATTTGTCTGTCAAGTTCTCCGAAATTCGTTCATACGTCTGTCAAGGTCTTCGAAATTTGTTCATATGTTTAGTCAAGTTCTCCGAAATTCGTTCACATGTCTGTCAAGGTCTCCGAAATTTGTTCATATGTCTAGTCAAGGTCTCCGAAATTTGTTCATATGTCTGTCAAGGTCTCCGAAATACGTTCATACGTCTGTCAAGGTCTTCGAAATTTGTTCATACGTCTGGAAAGGTCTCCGAAATTTGTTCATATGTCTATCAAGGTCTCCGAAATTTGTTCATAAGTCTGTCAAGGTCTCCGAAAATTGTTCATAAGTCTGTCAAGATCTCCGAAATTTGTTCATACGTCTGTTAAGGTCTCCGAAATTTGTTCATATGTCTATCAAGGTCTCCGAAATTTGTTCATAAGTCT
>MUZC01001940.1:8017-18093 GCA_002072015.1 Radix auricularia | reverse complement strand
AAGTGTGTAGGTAAGTGTGTAGGTAAGTGTGTAGGTAAAGTGTGTAGGTAAAGTGTGTAGGGTGTGTAGGTAAAGTGTGTAGGGTGTGTAGGTAAGTGTATAGGTAAAGTGTGTAGGTACAGTGTGTAAAGGGTTGTGTAGGTAAGTGTATAGGTAAAGTGTATAGGTAAAGTGTGTAGGTAAAGTGTGTAGGTAAAGTGTGTAGGTAAGTGTGTAGGTAAGTGTGTAGGTAAAGTGTGTAGGTAAAGTGTGTAGGGTGTGTAGGTAAGTGTATAGGTAAAGTGTGTAGGGTGTGAAGGTAAAGTGTGTAAAGGGTTGTGTAGGTAAAGTGTGAAGGGTGTGTAGGTAAGTGTGTAGGTAAAGTGTGTAGGTAAAGTGTGTAGGGTGTGTAGGTAAGTGTATAGGTAAAGTGTGTAGGTAAAGTATGTAAAGGGTTTTGTGGGTAAAGTGTGTAGGTAAAGTGTGTAAAGGGTTTTGTAGGTAAAGTGTGTAAAGGGTTTGTAGGTAAAGTGTGTAGGTAAAGTGTGTAGGTAAAGTGTGTTAAGGGTTTTGTAGGTAAAGTGTGTAAAGGGTTTTGTAGGTAAAGTGTGTAGGTTAAGTGTGTAAGGTGTGTATTTAAAGTGTGTAAAGGGTTTTGTAGGTAAAGTGTGTAGGTAAAGTGTATAGGTAAAGTGTGTAAAGGGTTGTGTAGGTAAGTGTGTAGGTAAAGTGTGTAGGTAAAGTGTGTTGGTAAAGTGTGTTAAGGGTTTTGTAGGTAAAGTGTGTAGGGTGTGTTGGTAAAGTGTGTAGGTAAGTGTGTAGGTAAAGTGTGTAGGTAAAGTGTGTAGAGTGTGTTGGTAAAGTGTGTTAAGGGTTTTGTAGGTAAAGTGTGTAGGGTATGTTGGTAAAGTGTGTTAAGGGTTTTGTAGGTAAAGTGTGTAGGGTGTGTAGGTAAAGTGTGTAGGGTGTGTAGGTAAGTGTATAGGTAAAGTGTGTAGGTAAAGTGTGTAAAGGGTTGTGTAGGTAAGTTTATAGGTAAAGTGTGTAGGGTGTGTTGCTAAAGTGTGTAAAGGGTTTTGTAGGTTAAGTGTGTAAAGGGTTTTGTAGGTAAAGTGTGTAGGGTGTGTATGTTAAGTGTGCACGGCGTGTATGCAGTATTCATCTGTTACTAGTGAGGCAAACTACTTCCACCCAGTGAATTGTTTTCTACTGACTTACTCTAGCCCCAACCAATACAGCCCCCACCCACCCATTATAATCACGTGGTCTTATCTCTTCACAGGACCCGCTGTCCAACACGACTACCTCCCGCCTCCCGCCTTCAGTGACCTCTTCAACCACGCCGTCCACCCGACGTCCCGCCTCAGTAAATTACATCAGCTCCGTTCCTCCTTGCTCGGTCATCCGTGGCCAGACAACCGCTTCAGCAAGACACCAGCCGTCGGCCACGGTCCAAGTGACCACAACCACCACCCTCCCGCCTATCTGGTGGACTTGGTCAAGGCGGAGGGCGGTCTGAAAAATGCACAGAAATTGATGATGTCATCGCCGCCAAGACTGCACCTCAGAAAGGGCCTCCGCTTGTTGGATACCAACCAAGACTTTCTTGGTGACGGCCTCACCCGGAATCGTTTTAACCCGTTTACATCTGGTGTCGGACAATATCCGGATAACACATTTCCTATTATTTTTTCAAGGACACGAGTCGACGTCGGTGACAATTCAGGCCCCAGTTTCACAACTGGAGGCGCGCAAACTGTAACAGTTTCTAGCTCGCACAAATTTTTCCGAACTCCCGATCCTCGATTTGACCAATCCCTTTCGGGAGATGACGTCATAAAACGAAGCTCGGTGGAAACTGCGTGCAAACCTCGTCGTCTCAGTCTTGAATGGCTCATCAACGCGCTCCGGCGCGGCAAGGTGTGCATCAAACGTGCGAACATACTGAGATGGGGAGCGGGGGGACGATGAGAATAATTAGATGTTTAAGGGAATCTCAGAGGGAAAAAAGTCAGATTTTTCTGCTGAAATTTTGTGGCGGTTTGTTGGGCTAAAAACCTGGATTGTTTGTTAGTTTAGGCTTAAAACCTGGATTATTTGTTAGTTTAGGCTTAAAACCTGGACTTTTGTTAGTTTAGGCTTAAAGCCTGGACTGTATGGCTAAAAACTAGATTTTGTGTGTGTGTGGGGGGGGGGGGGCTAAAACGTGGTCTATTTGTTAGGCTGAAACACGTGGACGTTAAAAAAAAATTCAGTTACACTTCTTAATTTTGTTCTTCTTGGTTTGAATCACGCATCTACCAAACAATAAAATACATATTGTTGAAAATGATCCTCACAATTTATTTACCAAATTTACAGCAATGCACGTAATATTGTAAGCTTACAAGTATTTTTTATGTGTGTGAGAATCTCTGATGTACCATAATACTGAATGGTTTCCTGTACACTATTTTACACTAAGACTTATTTATGTACAAAGATTTACGCTTGCAATTATTGCCTGGAATCAAGAGACAATCATATCTCTAAGCCTTCCAACTTCAGTACTACCAGGTACCTCGGCATATTTTGTCTAATGTTAGTCCCAGAGCGCCATCTGTCGTTTTGTAAAGTATAATCGCTCAGCGCCCTCTTGTGGTATTTATTTTTTTGTGAAAGTTTGTCTCATAGCGCCCTCTTGTGGTATTTATTGTTTTTTTGAAAGTTTGTCTCATAGCGCCCCCTTGTGGTATTTCTTATTTTTTGTAAGTTTGTCTCACAGCGCCCTCTGTTGTCCAAAGGTGGCGCTGGTGGTCATCGAATAGCCGCAAGTTCGTCCAGGAATACGTGTCTTTGTCCACATAGTTCTCATTTTTGTACCAGATTCTGTTCTTGTGGGAACTTGACTCTGTCGGACGGCTCACACGTGACACAAGACCTTTGACCTTTGACAAGATAATGGTAAAAATATCGTTTAAATTATAATCAGAAATAAGATTTCGGGTAAATAAAGATAATTATAAAAATCTCACGGGTTTCAGAACATTAAACAAGATACTCCATACCTGCCACATGCCATTACACATACAATATTCTTGTCCATTTAGACACACTTAATATACCTGGCTCACCAAGTAGATACACATAACATAATGGCTCATCAAGGAGAAACATTTAATATACCTGGTCCACCAACCAGACTCATCTTATATATCTGGCCCACTAACAAGACACGTCTTATATACCTGGCCCACTAAAAAGACACATCTTATATACCTGACCCATTTAAAAGACACGTCTTATATACCTGGCCCACTTACATTACAAATCTTATATACCTGGCCCACTAACAAGACACATCTTATATACCTGGCCCACTAAAAAGAGACATTTAATACACCTAGGCCACTAACAAGTCACATTTAATATACCTGGCCCACTAACAAGACACACCTTATATACCTGGCCCACTAACAAGACACACCTTATATACCTGGCCCACTAACAAGTCACATTTAATATACCTGGCCCACTAACAAGACACACCTTATATACCTGGCCCACTAACAAGACACATCTTATATACCTGGCCCACTAACAAGAGACATTTAATATACCTGGCCCACTAACAAGTCACATTTAATATACCTGGCCCACCAACAAGACATTTCTTATATCTATAGCCCACTAACAAGACACATCTTATATACCTCACCCACTAACAAGACACATCTTATATACCTCACCCACTAACAAGACACACCTTATATACCTGGCCCACTAACAAGACACGCCTTATATACCTGACCCACTAACAAGACACATCTTATATACCTGGCCCACTAACAAGACACACCTTATATACCTGGCCCACTAACAAGACACATCTTATATACCTGGCCCACTAACAAGACACATCTTATATGCCTGGCCCACCAACAACACACATTTAATATACCAGGCCCACCAACAAGACACATGTAATATACCTGGCTCACCAACAAGACACATTTAATATACCTGGCCCACCAACAAGACACATTTGATATACCTGGCCCACCAACAAGACACATTTAATATACCTGGCCCACCAACAAAACACATTTAATATACCTGGCCCGATAACAAAACACAGTTAATATACCAGGCCCGATAACAAGACACATTTAATATACTAGGCCCACCAACAAGACACATTCAATATACCTGGCCCACCAACAAGACACATTTAATATACCCGGCCCGATAACAAGATACATCTGTAATCGCTTTGACCACCATCCAGGCAGACTTAATTTTAACCTAGTCAACCATCATACACACTTGACTTAACCTACCATCCAGACACATGCCTTAGCTGGCACACCATCCGGGCCCACCGTTAACTGGCATCTTACCCGGTGGAAGATGTCAAAGTCACACTCAAACAACACATGTCATGCTATTTTTGACCATTTTTACCCCCTCCACCTGTCACAAATCTCGGACCCATCTCCTCCTAAAGTACGTCACACTTTCAAACAAAAATTATTTTGTATTAACAGAGGGAAAAAAATTAATGGTAAAACACCGTGACGTCTCACATGACCGGACCATTCCCCCTGTCACATTTTCTTACACCCCCTATGGAGGGGGATGTACTTTATGGACGGCCCTTATGGCATCAACACATCCATGAAAAAAAAAATCGTTTCTTTTGGAGCTCTGATTTATTTATTCAGAGCCACTGGGGGAAAAAATCTAAAGAAGCTGAAGCTATAGAGTCTACATCTTGATACAGTGGAATTTAATTAAAGCTTCATACATTGTTGTTTTTTGTTTTGTTTAATTTTAAAAAAAAATCATTCACGACCGTGATCTGTTGTTCAATTACCTTTGGTCTTGTCCCAGTAATAGTGAAAGCCAATTTTAACATGTGCCTAAAGTGACGGCTAGAGCAATGGGAGGCGATTCAATCGTCTGCTTTTTTTTTTCCATCATTCTTCTCCCTTGGCTACTGTTCTGATCTAGCTCACTTGCCGTGAAGCAAAGTGTTAGACCCGATTGGTTATTGTATCACGGGACGTCGTGTAATTAGTGTAACCATGGGCGCCACGAAATACGGGGCGCGTGTGTATAGATTAATACGGGCGCCGTGTCAGTAGTGTAATACGGGGAGCCGTGTAATTTAGTAGTGTAATAAGCGGTGACGTGTGAGTAGCACTGTGTAATAAACGTCGACGTGTTAACAGTGTAAGTGCAGTATACGCAGTTAAATACCGGGCGCTGTTTAGTTATAATACGCGCCGCCATGTCGCCATGTAAATAGTATACTACAGTTTAGTGGAGGTTTACTGTTGGCCGCCTCCAAAGAACACGAAAACACAAACACGAAGGAAAAGATAATAAAACAACAAAGAAATTACGACATTAAAAAAATTACAAACCAAGTCATGAGCAGTTGCGTGAACTGTCTATATTCTCGTACTAGATAGTAACTACCCTAGAATCCTAGCAGAATTGAAAGGTAACTAGACGGACTTGACAAATAGGCTTAGATCTACACGCTTTAGGGTTACGAACCTCGTATTTATTAGAATATCAATAATTGACCCGCTTTCTGTGCCGAGTTTAGACTTGATGAAGCCCTAACCTGTTTGAGGTATAGGGTCCTCTATTATATAAGTCCTGACATTCTATGTCAGTACCAAATATGACGATTGCTCACTTCGGTAGCTTTGTGTGTGTGTTGGGGGGGGGGCACCAAGAAAGTGGGCCACCCTTAGCTATAGGCTATAGCTTGTGTAGCTTATATGTAAATCAGTCTCTGACTAGTGTTTTGTCACATTCCCCTTTCGTCCCTGTCCTGTTTAGCGGAGGTTCTATCTTGTCCCAGTCCTGTTTAGCGAAGGTCCTGTCTTGTCACAGTCTAGTTTAGCGAAGGTCCTGTCTCGTCCAAGTTCTGTTTAGTGAAGGTCCTGTCTTGTCACAGTCTAGTTTTATCACATTCCTTCTTTGTCACTGTTAGGTGTTTCTTTAGGGTTTTTTTGTTTTTTTTTAAAATTCTTTATTGTCTGTTTAATTTCGGTTACCATTCATAGCCAGGGGCGTGGTTCTCATCTGTGTCCCCCGTGACCGACTAGTTGGGATTACTCCAAGTAGCTACCAAATAAAATAATACAACACTTTAATGGAGTGAAAATGCCCCCTTCCCCCCGACACACACACTTTATTTACTACAATATAAAGACAGCCCCCTCCACAACTTCTTAACTTCTGCGTACATTCAGAGGCTTCAGGGCTTGACGGCGGTCTTTTAACGTGATTGTACTTTATTATACCCCCCACCCCAACATATCAACACTTAAGGTCGGTCCACACGTCAATCTTTACTTACGAACATTGGTGTAAGTATGAGTCGAACGCACTATTTTATTTGCGATTGTGGTATTAGTAGGAATAAACATTAGTCACATGACTCGACTTCACAGCTGATTTTAATGGCTGCCACTTTCTTCTAGTCTAGTCTAATAATTCTATATCAGCTCTACTTAAGACTAGTGGACAAAAAAAGAAACTAAGCGAATATTCACATTGAACACAAACAACTAGCTGAGTTTTAACGTTTGGAAAAATGAAAATTGTACTCTATATATTATGTATAACAGTGCTTTTCAACATTTTTAGTATGGTGGACTGGCGGAATTTTTTTTTCATTACAACACGGAATGGTCCACTATATTACCTTTACTGTCGCAGAAATGTATTTGTCGTGTCTTGTCTTATCTATACAGACGCTCCTTCTATGCAGAAGATCTTTGCGTCCACAGACCATGTCGATCTGTTGGCAACTGATGCAATGCTCACAGGTCACGGCTATGAGGATCCCAGGTTATTTGTTTCATTCCATTAATTTATTATACAAAAAAAAAATTAAATCCCTTTTATAGGATTAGTATTATTCGTTGCAAATGGAAGATTATATTTATATTTTTGTGTCCTTTCTTGATTACTTCTGTGGACCGGCGGCGGTCAGGGGACCATCACTTTGAGAAGAACTGATGTAAAACAAAGAACTGAATTTGTGATTTCTCAAAAAAAAAAAAATGTGTGGTAATAATAAGACCTAATGCCTCCAGAGATTCAGAATAAATGTCCCGAGACACATATTCAGACTTCAAACTTCGCACCAAACGACCCCAAACATTCAGACCGAATGTCTTTAGGTACCAAGACCAAATGCCCTCCAGACTTTTATACTTAGACCAAATGCCCTCCAGACTTTTATACTTAGACCAAATGCCCTCCAGACTTTTATACTTAAGCTAAATGCTCTCCAGACATTCGCACCTAATGCCCACAAATCGAACCTCAGTAATAGGCAGTTTGTTCCGAGCGCTAGCCTCAATGGCAGACTGGTTCACGGCCAAAGAGATGTTTCTGCGTCCTACTCCTTGCAGAGCCCCTTTCCCAATGGTCTCGTAGTGGCTGCCGTCTGCTGTGCCAGGTGGTGCTTGCTGGGACACCTCGGGGCCAAGGTCTTGAAGGTCGCCTCCCGGATTGGCCGCAGGTCCGGTCTCCACATTGGCGTCCTGGAAATCAAATCAACAAGAGAGTTCTAACTGGGGCATAGTTTACTCTTGATACAAGCATGCGTTTTGATTAGGGTTGCCAGAATGCTGTCTCCAAAATTACCTGACACTGTTGTCGAACAGAGGCGTCACTAAGGTTGGTGTCACCCCTAAGTCTGCCAGTACCAAATAACGGGAAAATTCAAAATTTTACATTTTGGTGTCACCCCTTGTGATGGTTTCACCAGGTGAGATCCACACCCCCGCACCCTCCAGTGACGCCTCTGGTGTCTAAATATGTACAATGCATGTACATGATACACAAATGAGGTTTGTGATAAAAACAATTGATTGAATAAAACAAAAGTAGACGTCTCGGCCAATGCCTTCATCAGTACATTTTAGTACAAATAACTTACTTAATTATTCAAAACTTATGTATTATTGTCAATTTCTTAAAATTTAAGCTCTTGTTTTAACCACACAATTCGTTATTGTATCTTGTATTTTATTTAAACGTTTATCACAGTCCCATTCTATATGATAAAATAATGTCGACATTTGTCCATGTCACAAAAACTAATATTATTTACATCAAGGGTTCCGGTATTAACAAGACATCTGGCAATCATAGTTTTGATAACCGAATAGCCTGGTTGAACCAATCCTAGTATTGATAACCGAATAGCCTGGTTGAACATATCTTAGTATTGATAACCGAATAGCCTGGTTGAACCTATCTTAGTATTGATAACCGAATAGCCTGGTTGAACCTATCCTAGTAATGATAACCGAATAGCCTGGTTGAACCTATCCTAGTAATGATAACCGAATAGCCTGGTTGAACCTATCCTAGTATTGATAACCGAATAGCCTGGTTGAATCTATCCTAGTATTGATAACCGAATAGCCTGGTTGAACCTATCCTAGTAATGATAACCGAATAGCCTGGTTGAACCTATCCTAGTAATGATAACCGAATAGCCTGGTTGAACCTATCCTAGTAATGATAACCAAATAACCTGGTTTAACCCGATCCTAGTTTCAATAACCGAATAGCCAGGTTTAACATATCCTAGTTTTGATAACCGAATAGCCTGGTTTAACCAAATCCTAGTTTTGATAACCGAATAGCAAGGTTTAACCCAATCCTAGTTTTAATAACCAAATAGCCTGGCTCAACCCAATCCTAGTTTTGGTAACGAATAGGCTTTAACCCAATCTAAATTTTGATAACTGAATAGCCTAGTTTAACCTATCCTATACGTTTTGATAACCAAATAGCCTGGTGGCCTGTAATAGGAAATGATTCAGTTGTTTCCTATTCCCTACTATCATGTCAAAATATAAGACATTACTCAGTCAAAGTTAACAGATAAAGACTTAAAACAGCCAAAACATCAGATGAATAACCAACGTCAAAGCGGATGGTATTCAACGAACACACAAAAGTGTCTCGTGCAGAGGCGTCACTAGGGTCGGTGTTACCCATGGAGTCACGCCCTCACGACTTACCCCATGGGCCACCACCGAGTCTGCTAGTGCCGAATAACGGGAACACATCAGAACGTGTCACCCCTTGTGATGTTATCAACCCCCCCCCGCCACGGTCCGCACCCCCACACTCGTAGTGACGCCTCTGGTCACATGATCTCTCTTATCTTATCGGTAGGATCTGGGTCAAAGCTGTTGGGGAGATTGTCGGAAGCCTGGCAAAAGTGACGACAATATGGGCGCTGCACCAAACCCAGGGTAGTGTGGTCACCTTTGTGGGAAATAGCAGTCGTCACTAAACTTGACCATGTGGTCACTCATTGTGGTAACGTTCACGGTAAACTTGACCATGTGATCACTCATTACTGTGACTAAATGATCCTCACTAAACTTGTTCAAATGGTCACTCATTGCTGTAACTGTATAGTCCACACTAAACTTGACCAAATGGTCACTCATTGTGGTAACTGTATAGTCCACACTAAACTTGACCAAATGGTCACTCATTGTGGTAACTGAATAGTCAACATATCCGTGTAAATAAAACGCTTTGATCTCAAAAAGATCCGTTGCTGTTGTGTTACTGGGAGTGGGGGGGGGGGTCAATTATATCGCCAGGAAAATATTTGATTAAGAGGGCAGATGTGACTTAATACGAAGTTTATTCTTAACGTTGATAGTCATTTCAATAAAATTGTTTTGTTATGTCATTTTAAATTTTATGCTGAAAATGGACATGCTTTTAAGTGTACATTAAAAAATAACAACATGTTTTAATGATCAATAAATGTCTAACTCAAAATGATATGGTGTCGAGTTTCAAGATATAAAGGTCAGACTGTGTTACTTTGCTATCTTTAAGATTCGACAAAAGGTTTTCAAATTCAACAGTCAACTTTACTTCACGCTTTTTGCACACACATAGGGGCCAACAAGATCACAGTCCTTGGGACACACGACATCTTACACATTGGGACACACTACATCTTACACATTGGGACATACTACATCTTACACATTGGGACACACTACATCTTACACATTGGGGCACACTACATCTTACACATTGGG
>MUZC01001939.1:0-27934 GCA_002072015.1 Radix auricularia | reverse complement strand
CAAAGATTTAATGAAGAAATTTTTGAACAAAATTATTTAAAATCTTTTCAGTAGAGGTTAATTAGTTGCACTACAGTTTTATTATTATTTTTTTAATTTATGGAAATATTTTTGCATATAATAGAGGCCATTGATGATTAAAAGACTGTTAAAATGGTTGTTATCACCGTTAATCAATTAATATTTCAGATAGTTGCCATCTCCATCAATTGGTACCTCAGATGTGTTACCATTACTGGCATTGTCCATCAATTAGTGTCTACAAGTTTAAGTGCCAATTAGATAGGTTTTTATTGATTGTAAGTAAAAAAAAAAAAAAAAAAAAAAAAAAAAAAAAAAAAAAAAGAAGGCGCCACGGCCCCCGTGCATCCTAGTCTCCCAACATTCCCTTCTTTTTGTATCTAGCTCATTGTAGTACGAAAACACGCTGATGGTATGAGAAAAATTAATACAATGTAATATGCACCATTACACGATTTTATGTTATTTTAAATCTTGAGAACTATAGGACAAGGAACTCATTAATGTCAACCTGCGAATGCTTAGAAAGACGAGCATGTGTCTGTTGAATTGTGGTTAGAGACGCACCAATCTACAGTTAACTCAGTCACAAAAAATCGACCTGGAAAAAATTAATTAAAACATATTCGTCATCATTACTTTGATTTATTGGTGGGATGTGTGGGAGAGGGGGTTTGGTATCTGCATGTAGCTCTGATCGTTTTCTGTTCTGTTTACGCAGGTTAACTTAGGTCAGTTAGACTTCGATGTAGGTCAACTAGGGTCATGGGTAGGTTACAAGAAGATCAACGAAACGTTGTTACTGGCACACGTTCCTAGTTGTGTAGCAAGCACACTCAGTCGTGTCACTGGCACACCAACGTCGTGTCAACAGCACCTACCATGTCAATGACACTTAAACCTAGATGTGTCTCTGTTAAGCTACATAGTCATTACAGTGGTACTCCCTAGTTGCATCACTTGTTTCCTCAATGGCAATTTCTCATCTTGTCATTAGCACATTCTAATTGTGTTAACGAAATCTGATCTTGTTATTAGCACATACTCATCTTGTTATTAACACATGCTCATCTTGTCATAAGCACATTCTGATCGTGTTATTAGCACTTTCAAATCTTGTTATTTAGCACATTCTTATTGTGTCATTTGCCCGTTTTCTCCGTGTCATTAGCACATTCGTACCGTGTTTTTAACAGATTTTCATCTTGTTTTTAGCACATTCTCATCTAGTTATTAGCTCATTCTCACAGTGTCATTGGCACATTCTCATCGTGATATTAGAATGTTCTCACTGTGTCACTTACACATTCTCAACGTGTCATTGGCAATTTCTCACCGTGTCACTGGCACATTCTCCCCGTGTCAATGGCACATTTTCAACGTGTCAATGGCACATTCTCACCGTGTCTTTGAGACGTTCTTACCGTCTCCCCTGCAAAATATTGTCACGTTAAATAAACATTTTCACCGTCTCATTAGCGCATTCTCACCGTGTCACGGGCACGTTCTCATCGTGTCATTAGCACATTCTCACCGTGTCAATGGCATATTGTCATCGTGTCGATTCATGGGCAAAATTGTAGGCCGATTCGACGTCGCATATTGACAAAGATTATAACTCTTACCAGTTTCATATTGGTGTGCACTTATTTAATCGTTAGAAAGGTAGACAACTTGGTGTTAGCAATGAAATGACTGGTATCAGGCGCAAAGCACAAAGGAATTACTAAGATGTAAACACCATAACTCTCCCCGTTTCTCTCTCTCTCTCTGTCTTTCTCCCACGAGAGCTGGATTTAGACTTGATTGGGCCTATCCTATTTGAGATATATGGACCCTTTGAAATCCAGATATACTATTTCAGTTCAAAATAAGAAAAAAATTCTCAGGGCCCTAAACGAAGATGGGGAACCTAAACTATAGCTTGTTTAGCGAAGAGGAGTTTGGTGCCTTTTTACACTTTTATTATAAAATATAAAAAGTTTTGGGGCCCCTAAACCGTCGGGGGCTCGTGGCTTTAGCCCGTTCAGCCCCCCCTTTAATCCGCCATAGGCTTAGATCCAAACCTTCTTTTTTATATGGGGGGGGGGGTGGAGGGGACGCTTACGAATCTCCCACAAACCCCCGAGTTGTGTGGTCCGTTGTGGATAACGTGTGCCTAGAGCGGGTGCGTTTATGGAAGAATTGTAGGCTGCGAATAATGTACTCAAGGTGTATATAAATTTCGTTAAAAAGTATGGAGGAAAAGGTGCCCGAACGCTGTTTCAGTGAGTTCCAGAAAAAAGCACTGTTTTTAAGTACTTTCTATCTTTTACATAACGATTCTTGATAAATCCTTATGTTTCATTTTGACGTAATGATCTCATGGATTTATTTTCTTCTTTCATATCATATCACTGTTATCACCACTTTAGAACGACAAGATTGTTTCACTACAGTAAGAGCGGGTGCCTCAAATAAAATAAAATTATACGGTTTACATAATTTTAAAGTAAATATATAAATTTGTTTGGTGTATTTAAAAGACTTAATATGTGAATAACATTCTTGTTTCATGACTTTATTTTTCTTACAAAAACTATTTAAAAGCCGCAAAAGAAAAAAAAAAACCCAGAAATTAGAAAATTAAAAGAATTCATTTACCCCCCCCTCCCATCCCCCAACATTCGATCCTTATCATTCAATACTACATGACATAAAAAAGAACATTTCCATGAAAATAATTACTAGCGATTTCAGAACTGAAGCGTGTGTTCGTATCATTTAAATCTTTTAATACAAGGATAATAATTTTTTTGATTTATGAAAAATTCCAAATTCATATTTTTAAAAGTTCTATTAAACATAGGTCATAACCGTATTGCTGCGATACCAAAAACTAAAGAAGCTTCTATTTTAAAAAGTAATCACTTATTATTTTGAATAGATACTTTTGTTATATTTGAACAATAATTAACACTAAAAGTATTTCAAATAAAACACTGTGACGGTAATGTTATAAAATCTTCTAAAATTTATTACTGGCAGAAATTAAATTAACATCGCATTCGTACTAAATTTCCCTAACAAATTAAATACAAATATTATTATTATTATGTTTGTCATTGTCAATGACAATGTTAGCAAGTTAACTTCGTCCGTTAGACACTTTTATGCAGAGTAACAAGAACACTTGTTAAATAAATAAAACATTAGAATTTAGAATCACAAAAACTATTGATGTAAATATTCAAAACGTAATAGTAATATTTATGTTAGTTCTAGTAATATCATATAGAAAAATAGTAGTATGGGATTGCGATAAAGTTAAAGCTTTTAAATAAAATACAAAATACTAGGATTGTTAACCACTGTTTAACGGAGTGTCTACTGCTACGACAAAATAACAGCAGACAACCCGCGCGGATAAAGCTGGTGCTACAACACGTTACATGTAAACATTTCCGTATTTCAATTATGCTATTACAAATACTTAAATACTAAACTATAGTTCTTATACTTATAAATAAATATAATGACCACTACACAAGCTTATTAAGGAATTTTAAAGGTTTAAAATAAAATTCCAGATTGAGTCATTAAATGAAAAACAGTTATAAATTAAACAAAATTACAATTTCTCTCATCTTCGTAAGATCAAGTGATAGTCTGGTTGCATCGAAAATGATTTGACACTGTTGATAGCGGGATCGAATCCCGCTGCTGTTATGTTTTTTTTAAAAATTTAATTCATTATCATTTTTTTAAAAAAATCATAATGAGTATGCTGATAATTTTTGATATTATTCTGAAAAGCAGATACGTTGAATACATCTGTTAAAATAAAAATATTTAGATTTTAGACTAGTCGTAACACTAGCCAATCCACATATCCGGTCCGGTCGTCTGCTGCTACGACATACGTAAAATGTGAAATGTGCTTACTTACAGTTACGACTAAAGCTGTATTTAATTATGCTAATACTATTATTATTATTTTTAGCGCATTTTTGAGAAGTCGAATGCGCTATTGCACCCGTTTTGTCCGTCCGTCCGTCCGTCTGTCATCACCCTAGATATCAGCATCCATAAGTCCTAAACCCATGATGTATATATGTTTCTTGTATGTCCTGACCTGCCATTTGTGCATCAACACTCAGTTACTCGATCCGTTAAAAAAAAACCCGTTAAAAATACCAAAAAACATTGCGAATCGAGAGGTAACACTGGCGCAGGGAACGGCCGCCATTGCCGGAAGTCGAATACATCGTTTTTTCAAGCATTGAAGAGTTAAAGTTATTGACGTCATTAGAATATGTGTAAAAGTTTAGATTGTTTTACGTCATCATTTGTGGTGACTTGTAGTTAGATTAAAGAGAAAATGAAAAAAAAATTTAAAATGTAAAGAAATTACTTTTAAATAATTTTTTTCAGGTATATTCATTACACAAGAAAATTAATACAAATATGTCTTAAATCTAAACACAATTACTGATAACTACATAATGCTGATATCTAACATAAGTACTGATACATAATACGAAAATGCGCTAACACGTCCTGAGTTTCAAAAGGGACCAGGCTTAACATGATTTTTTTTAAATCGCGAGTTGACACTCAGTCGGCATCACAAACGAAAAAGATGAGGCGTGAGTTTAAAAAATGACTATAAACCATCACTGATACTTAATTGTTTGGAAGATATTTTTGAAAAATTCTCTGAATTGAAGGCATCAAGAAAAAGTGCTGACGCGAGCGGAGGAAGCGGGATTTGAAGCCATTGTCAGACCAAGGAGGCATAGCGCATCATGCCCCGCAGACTTTCTTGTCATAAATGGTGCAAATAGAGGCGGGGGGGGCTGAGTAAACGGACACAAATAGCAGCATGAAGTAATGGGGTAAAAAGGCGAGTAAACGAGGAGTCCTGTGCGGTTGTTATTACCTGCCCCCCCTCGATAGTAATAGTATTAATAATAGAGTGAAAATGAGGAAGAAGGATGAATGGAATGGTTTCCTGTGACAAGTCTGCACACGGCACATTTTATTATTCCACACGAAATAAATTATTTTAGGCCTACATCATTGCGATTGTGCGCGAATCAGTAGCTTGAGGATTTTCATTTACGGCTTTAGACTTTGGCCTTACGGTATACTAAATTTTAATGCATCGGCATCACTTACACAAGTATACTTAATATAGCAAAATTGGCTGACTGATATATTTATAATCGGTAGACCAATATTAAAATTAAAGCTATTTAAATAATGTATTTAAATAAATTTAGATTTTAGAATTAATATACACACAAATAATGTCGTATTATAATATACATGCGTATACAATGTAAAGAAGAGTTTGTTAAGATTTAATTCTTTCCAGGTGTTTACTGCAAAGAGGGACTAAAACTAGTCGTAGCAGAAGTTGTGTATGTCGTAGCACTAGTTTCCTGAATAGCGCTACGTCATGGCGTAAAGTTAGCAACATCCGACCGGGTCGTCTGCTGTCACGACAATCTTGTCGTAACGCTAGCAACATCCCGCCGGATCTTCTGCTGTTACTACATGTCGTAGCACTAGTTTCCTGAATAGCGCTACGACATGTCGTAATGCTAGCAATAGCAACATCCGACCGGGTCGTTAGCAGCTGCGACAAAATTGTCGTAGCGCTAGCCACATCCTAATCTAAATTCAATCGTTAACTTTAGAAAAATTACCGAATAATTAATGGATAGTTTTCATTAAACTAAAAAAAAAAAACAACAACAGATGTATGACGTTATAAAACTCATTTAACAGTTAGGCAATTTATATTTAAGTATACAAATATTACTATCACTATCAAGTATCAAATTTATACTATTTTGCTATTCCCATTGAAAAGTTTCCCACGTCAGATTCGAAAACTACAGATAGAAATAGACGGGAAAACTACACATTTTCTTCTCGGCGAACTTTTACGTTTAAATTTACAATTTTAAAAAATAGTAGACTATAGTGTTTGAAAAACAATTTAAATAATAACACATATATAACAAGACGAATAAATGTATTTATTATGGTACATATTGTTTTAGGATTGAAAACGACAAAAGGAGAAGTCAAAATGCAATACCCTTGCATACTTATTTTCATGATTGCTATAATCCACAGTCCACATGGTAAGTGAAATATATGCATTTAAGCCAAAAATGTGACCATAGGTAAACAAGTCAATGATACTAAATTCTACTTCTTTTTATACTAGACTATACAGAGACAAACGTTTATTTGAACATCATAAATTTTATAATGCTTAATAAGACTTTCTTATTTGTAGGTGTTACGGGATATAATTAGTTGAATGAGTAATAACTTGAATAAGAGCGTATCTCTCATTCAAAGATATAAACATAATTTATTTATCGACTGCATTATGCACACAAGTTTAATATTTTAGAAAAAAACTCACAATAATTGTTAGAAAAGAACTTCAAAGATTGTTACAGTATTTTTTGTAAAACACAAATCATTTATATAAGTGTTGAATTTGGCTTAATCAGTTTTGTGTTATCTCCTATATGGCGATATAGCCACATTCTCTTGCAGCCAGCCCACTGATTGTACTAGTTTAGTTTTTCTAGATAAAAGACTTTTAGTGTAGCTAACAATTCCATCGTCCCGATTTCTTCCCGTAGGGATAAAAAGTGTGAAGATCATATTTGATGGATTTGAGCCGAACACTACCAATAGCCGAAACTGTTTCACTATATTCTACATAATTGCTCGGATGATTCTGGATGAGGCGGAAACGTTGGAGAATCTGCCACCTTCTATAATTGTTGAAATGCAGTGTCCATATTACCCGGGATATAACAGATATCATATAAGAGGAATCGAAAACGGCGGCTGGAACGCTGTAAGCTTAGGATTTCTTCCGATTGATAAATACATAAATAAATTATCAAAGTAATTATTTTCTCAGTGGGATGAGAATTGATACTTTAATTTATATAAAATTATTGATGAACCCCCGCTTTGCGGCAGTCCCAAGCATTAGAGACTCGTGTTCTTTGCTGGGTAGGCAGCGAAGTGGTAGCGAATCGAAGTAGGAAAAACTCCACCCCTTCTTGTAAGGTCACGTTTAGTGGGAAGCATTTTCGATTTGGTAATCAGATGCTTAGGCGACCGCTTTAAAATCGTTCGTTCTGGGGGGAGGGGATGATGGTCTCTCAGCTTTTAGGTTCTTAGGGAGCGAGAGAGTGGATTTGGGGGGTGGGTGATGGTCTCTAAGCTTTTATGTCCCTCAGGGAGCGGGAGTACGTAGTTGGGGGGTCTGTTTAGACCCATGAAGAGCATTAAGCTCTGGGCTGCTGATTTTCTTCCACCTGTGGGATAATTTAAACAAAGGGATGTGATTGGTCGGAATATTTGGCCTTGAACTTATTTGAAATGTCGTTGGTTTGGGGGAAGAATATATGTGATCCAAAAAACATAAAAATGTACTTAAGCAAAGAAAAAATCACATGACATATTTTTGACTCTAAATTGTCAAGAAAAGAGTGGGGGAGAAGGTTTCTTTATAAAAGCGAGGGCAGCCTTAAAATCGATGACGTTTTATGTTGTGAATCTACCCCCCCCCCATAATAGTGATAACTGGATCTATTTGTAGAAATGTATCTTTCTGGCTAAGAAATAAATAATTAGAAGTAGAGTCAAGGATAGTAAACAATGTACGGGTCTTTATTTCACAAACTCATCATGTTAAAACGTATAACACTTTTAAATTGAATTGTTTGTATTTTCAGACACATGCACTAAAATTGAAATATTGTGTAGCCCCTGACCCGAATCCAGACCTCTTTAGCTGTTCGCTAATTGCACCCAAAACATATCTAATGAAATGCGGAGTGCGTGAATATACTCGTTTTGAGAACTGCACAGCGAGGCTTTTCTTGGGTGAAGTTCATTTGATTGGTTTCTACTATGTTGTCACCAATGATCATGGACGAAAGGGACTTACTCAAGAGATTCCTCTGAAATTGTTTGTAGGTAAATTAGTTTTGATAATATGATGGCACTTTTTGGTAAGTTAATCATTTGAAGTTATATTAAGGCTAAGTTTTTGAAATTTTTTGAACTAGAATTTTTTTGTATTTCCTGATTTTTTTAATGAATATTATCGCATCCGGTCAAAACAGCGACAGTCAAAACAGCGATGGTCATAACAGCGACTCCAAAACAGCGAATGTGTCAAAACAGTGACGATCAAAACAGCGATGGTCAAAATAGCGACTGTATCAAAACAGCGACTGTATCAAAATAGCGACTTTTTTCTTTTGCTTGTGATAATGCAGATATTTTGTAGAGAAGGGACAATATAAAATTTAAAATAATCAACTGGAAGTTTGTATAAATAAATGTTGGTGTGGTGTTTTAAAGAGTGTATACACAGTTTCAGGGCACATTTAAAAAAAAAAATCAAAAATAAAATTATAACTGTTATATACTTTAGTCATATGTATTGTCCAGAAATCTCGATAGAGACTAGCAAACATAGGTTCAGTCGATTTATTGAGGGGGTTTGTGGTGGGAGGGGCACAGGCAGTTTGACTACAGAACATTTTGATCCTCGGATGTTTCGACCCTCGTTTTTACTTCGCAAATAATTGTTTATTTTCTTCTAGTTTTTAAATATAAAAATAATGGGGTTTAATATTAGATCTTTCCAAATCTATCCAACTCCTTCACCACTCCAATCCGATATCATTGGATAACAAAAAGGCAATGTGTTCAGATAATCCTTTTTAAGGTACCTACATTCTTTCAGCCAACAATCTCTTTGTTTACCTTCTCCGTAACAGGCGGTCCGTGTTCGCCACTTTGTCTAGCCTTCGTAACATGCAATTGTGTAACCACCGGACAGTCGACCACGTGCCGTTTCGACAAGGGGGCTTTAATTTTTAAAAAATCTGGCAGGTCAACCATTATAAACGCCGCAGTATTTTCACCTTCATGATCGCCATACAATGTAACCTAGCCACTATCCATGCACCTCATTTTACACACTCAGTAACACACTATGGGGAACTATAACGCATTACAAATTTTTTTTCATCCTATCAATGCATTCGTCATACTCATAAACTAAGACGAAAATAAACTGAACAAAATGTCAACAACAATTATGGAACTTTCTGTTAAGTCATATGGGCCCAGCTGCTTGAACGATATTGTTCGCTACGCGGTGTTAGTAACTATTTAATGTATTAACTTTATATACTGATAACTTTGTACATCTTATTACAATTCAGTTTTTATGCTAGGTAGGTCTACACAGAAGTGAATGAAAGGGCGCAGGTTTGTGGTTGTTTCAGTGCTGCGAGGTTCGCCATTTATGTCAACACCTTAATAACAAATTGTTTTTTTTTTATATTTCATTTATTGATTTTGATTTTACGATTAAAAGTTAAAAGTGTAAAACCGATGGGAAAAATGTTGTTAAAAAACTAAAGATAGATATGTTCCTTTCTAACTTTGTTTGGCATGGGAGTGGAGGGAAGATTGACTTTTATGTTATAGTGTAATGTATACCTATGGTTGTGGCGAGTGTTATGAGAAGGTAAATAATGTAATGAGAGGCAGAATAAATGTAGGTACCTTTACAAAGCACTATCTGACCACGTGCATTTTTATAGTCCTATTACATCGCCACTTTCATCGGGGTGGAGAGATCAATTGAAGTCTACCGAGACCAGGCACTGTTCGTTGGCTGGCCCATGTTAAATCAGCACCTGTTACGAGGGCTAGACTAAGCGACGACCACAGGTCAACGTTTTCTGGCGAGATTTATGGGAAATGTAAATAAAATGACTGGGGGTAGAGTGAATCTACGTGCCTTTACCTGACCACGTGACTTTTTTTATTGTCCGATTACATCGGATCGGGTGTGCTTAATTGGACGTTGAAAAGGATACCGGGTATATATACATGCTCGCAAACAACAGGCTGTTGATGATTTACTAAATTTTCTATTTAAATCATTTATGCATCATGTAGTTAAGACAAATTAAATGTTATTAATTCTTTGTTAATATAATTTTATTTTCCCTGAGTAGTTTTTTTTTTTTTTTTTTTTTTTTTTTTTTTTTATTTTATAAATGAGTGTATACGTAGCCTCGGTGAATTGAGTTAAATTTTATTTTAAACAAAACTTTTAATTTCAATAAATACTTTATCAAAATGAGATATAATTTAAATAACCTTCATCTTTTCTATTCTGTTTTAAATCTTCCTTTTAATTCATTTTGTATATTATGGAGCTAAGACAAATTAAATGTTATTTATAATTTTTTGTTGATACAATTTTATTTCACTCACCAGCTGTTTGTATATGAATAAGTGCATATGTATGTAGCATATACTAATCTGCGTCATTAATTGCTTTTAAATTTTATTTCAATCAAAATTTAAAATTTTCATTAAATACTTCATCGAAATGTTGCTATTGTTTTAGGTTTTATTTTTTCTCTATGTATTTATGTAGTTTTTTCATTTGGGGTCCTTGGATAAGTTTAGAAAATGAAAAAGGGGTTTATGGGTCAAAAAGTTGAGAACCACTGTGTTAGGTTTACGGTTGGACCAGAATAGCTTTTTGATGAAGTCGCTGTTTTGATACAGTCGCTGTTTTGATACAGTCGCTGTTTTGACCGTCGCTGTTTTGACACAGTCGCTGGTTTGAAGTCGCTGTTATGACGATCGCTGTTTTGACAGTCGCTGTTTTGAACCCGTGCCGAATATTATTGTCAGTAAAACCAAGAGGTTTTTGTGTTTTTTTTTTAAAAATCTTTTGCGATGTTTGAAGTTTAAGCTGATTAAGACACATCGATTTCGAATAAAATAGGATAATAAATTTTTTTATAAAAAAGGAAAGAGATTTATTAGAGAGCAAACAATTCACTTGAATGAATGCAAGCGATTTCATTTTTATCTCACTATTAATTATAGCCGTTTTAACTGATATCAGAGTGAGCAAGTGGCAGAAAAACTATGCAAGTTCTTCACAGAGTAAATTAAAACTACCAGGAAGAGCTTTGGTCCGTGAAGTGATTCACATGCTTTGAAGAATGAGTTGAAAGGCGTACCGATGGTCATGGTTTCGAATCCATGTGAAGGCAAAGATTTCTTCCCGGAGCCTAGGGCGTCCCTTAGTCAACCAGACTTCGAATGGGTACCTAACACTAATAAGGGAAATAACATTCATAGCTGTGTCTTGTGATCGCTGCATCACTTGCTAACAGACCGACATGGTTTTGTGGACGCAATTATCTTCTTTATAGAAGGAGCATCTGTATACATAAGATAATACAAAGCATCTAAATCAAAGGCATTCATTGCTAGCCCCTTCCCAAATACGTTTAGTTAGAACTTTTTTGTGCTTGCTTCCTTTACTGTTGAGATGGTTTAATACGGTTTAATGGTAAGCCCCTAAAAAGCAAACACAATGAGACACGGCACAGACTGACTCCCAGCAATCTCCACTGAGAAAAACAACTTGCATGTTGTAGAGGATTTCACCTTTCTTGGCAGCAAAATAACAAGCACACTCTCCTTTGAAAAAGAAATAGAAATCAGAATTGGCAAAGCCAGACGTTAATGGCAAGGCTAAATTAAAGAGTGTGGAACCATGCGCAGCTCAATGATTTGACGAAAATCACTGTGTACCAGGCCTGCATGCACAGCACACACGTTTATGTTAGTGAGGGCTCGACGACCAACGTCGATCAAACAAAGCAGCCATTTTCCACTTGAAATGCTTGCGTAAGATCCTAAACATCAAGTGGCAGGACAAAACACTAACGTACTCAGTAGGAGCCGTATATATAAGTATGCCCTGAATGAAAGTAGCCTGCAATGGTTTTGCCATGTCCACAGGATGGGCTTGGAGTGAAATTCAAGAGTCCTGCTTTACGGTGAGCTGGCAACTGGCCTTCAGAAAGAGGTCTCCCCTGCCCGCGCTACATACGCTGCAAGAAAAACATGTCACTGGCGCAAATCGACTACAAAACCTGGGAGGCCGTTGCTAAGGAGCGCACACTCTGGTCTTCAAAAGTGCGTAAGTAATTATTAGTACTTATAACGCCGCCAATCTTCGAACTGTAGCAATATTAGCGATAAAAATTTGCACTTCTGACAACCCTTATCCAACGCCGTCAAGGATCTTGGCCTCTATATAGACATGAGACACACGATGACCTCTCATATTAATTCTGTGTTCAAAGTTTGTTAATATCATCTTGCCCAATGTTTAGTAATCTTCTGAGCTGAATACGAGAAAAGCCGTAGCAGTTTATTTAATTAATGTAATCGAGAATGAATTACTGGAACTTTGAAAACGCCCCTGATCACTGACAACAAAGTGCATTTCCCCATGTCTCACCATTGACTCGAAATAGGCGCATCTCAGAGAACCATGAGCTTACACATCAACACTAAATGCTTTGGCAAAAAAATCTCACAAAAGCATGAACTAGTTTCATACACATTGGGACGAGATCGAAACCTGTCACAGAAGCCAAAAAAAAGCTCTGATTGCCTTCAAAGAAAAACTTACCCACGACACGCTGCGTGCCCTGAAAACAGTCTAGTTGCATGCCCAAAAAGTCTCACGTCAGTGTGTCAATAACTACTTGCTTAACTACTGCTCTTGCATACAGTCTTTTGCAGACAATGGCAATGCCAAAACCAAAAACAAAAATATGAGAAAAAGCAACTGGCTGTTTGACTTACAAAGTTTCCCCTCTGAAATCCAAAAGTGAATAAATTATCATTGACGAGGCAGCGTTGCGCGGGTGGGTTGACTGTTATCTGGAACTTTACGCAACAGCTAACAAAGTGACCAGCATCACTCTAGATGACATCCCCGTTATGCCGGCCTTGGAAGAGCTGAGCAAAGCAAATGATTGCCTTGCTCGTGGAAAACCTCTGTGAACGTTGCATACCTCCAGAGGCACTAAAGTCTAAAGAGTGGCAAGAGATCTTTACTCCAACCTTTGCATGAGCTTCTGTCCCTCTGCTGGAAACAGGGTTACTTCCCCAGGATCTAAATGAATCAAATAAAGAGACACTATATAAGAACACGGGTAATGGAAGTGAATGCATAAACTATCGCGACATCTTACTCCTTAGTATTGTAGGAAATGCCTTTGCCTGTGTCATACACGATTAAAGAGTTTTTATCCACACGATTTTATCTATAATTTAAGTGGGATTTCCGGTCTATTGAGCAGGTCTAGGCAAAATACAAAGAGCGGCAGATGCCACTATACGGCACGGGTTCAAAACAGCGACGGTCATAACAGCGACAGTCATAACAGCGACTTCAAAACAGCAACTGTGTCAAAACAGCGACAGTCAAAACAGCGACTTCAAAACAGCGACTGTATCAAAACAGCGACTGCATCAAAACAGCGACTGTATCAAAACAGCGACTTCACAACAAAGCTATTCTGGTCCAACCGTAAACCTAACACAGTGGTTCTCAACTTTTTGACACATAGACCCCTTTTTCATTTTCTAAACTATCCAAGGACCCAAGTAAAAAACTACATAAATGCATAGAGAAAAAATTAAACCTAAAGCAATAGCAACATTTTGATGAAGTATTTAATGAAAATTATAAAATTTGATTGTATAAAATTTAAAAGCAATTAATTACGCTGATTAGTATATGCTACATACATATGCACTTATTCATATACAAACAGCTGGTGAGTGAAATAAAATTGTATCAACAAAAAATTATAAATAACATTTAATTTGTCTTAGCTCCATAATATATAAAATGAATTAAAAGGAAGATTTAAAACAGAATAGAAAAGATGAAGGTTATTTAAATTATATCTCATTTTGATAAAGTATTTATTGAAATTAAAAGTTTTGTTTAAAATAAAATTTAAATCAATTCACTGAGGCTACGGATACACTCATTTATTTAAAAAAAAAAACTACTCAGGGAAAATAAAATTGTATTAACAAAGAATTAATAACATTTAATTTGACTTAACTACATGATGCATTAATGATTTAAAATAGAAAATTTAGTAAATCATCAACAGCCTGTTGTTTGCGAGCAAACCCGGTATCCTTTTCAACGTCCAATTAAGCACACCCGATCCGATGAAGTCGGACAATAAAAAAGTCACGTGGTCAGGTAAAGGTACGTAGATTCACTCTACCCCCAGTCATTTTATTTACATTTCCCATAAATCTCGCCAGAAAACGTTGACCTGTGGTCGTCGCTTAGTCTAGCCCTCGTAACATGTCCTGATGTAACATGGGCCAGCCAACGAGCAGTGCCTGGTCTCGGTAGACTTCAATTTATCTCTCCACCCCGGTCAAAGTGGCGATGTAATAGGACTATAAAAATGCACGTAGTCAGATAGTGCTTTGTAAAGGTACCTAAATTTATTCTGCCTCTCATTCCATTATTTACCTTCTCATAACACTCGCCACAACCATAGGTATACATTAAACTATAACATAAAAGTCAATCTTCCCACCACTCCCATGCCAAACAAAGTTAGGAAGGACCATATTTATCTTTAGTTTTTAACAACATTTTTCACATCGGTTTTACACTTTTAATCGTAAAATCAAAATCAATTAATGAAATATAAAAAAAAACAATTAAAAAAAAACAATTTGTTATTAAGGTGTTGACATAAATGGCGAACCTCGCAGCACTGAAACAACCTGCGACCTTTCAATCACTTCTGTTTCTTGAGTAGACCTACCTAGCATAAAAACTGAATTGTAATAAGATGTACAAAGTTATCAGTATATAAAGTTAATACATTAAATAGTTACTAACACCCCGTAGCGGACAATATCGTTCAAGCAGCTGGGCCCATATGACTTAACAGAACGTTCCTTAATTGTTGTTGACATTTTGTTCAGTTTATTTTCGTCTTAGTTTATGAGTATAATGACGAATGCATTGATAGGATGAATAAAAGTTTGTAATGCGTTATAGTTCACCATAGTCTGTTACTGAGTGTGTAAAATGAGGTGCATGGATGGTGGCTAGGTTACATTGTATGGCGATCATGAAGGTGAAAATACTGCGGCGTTTATAATGGTTGCCCTGCTAGATTTTTTAAAAATTAAAGCCCCTTGTCGAAACGGCACGTGGTCGACTGTCCGATGGTTACATAATGGCATGTTACGAAGGCTAGACAAAGTGGCGACCACGGACCGCCTGTTATGGAGAAGGTAAACAAAGAGATTGTTGGCTGAAAGAATGTAGGTACCTTAAAATGGATTATCTGAACACATTGCCTTTTTATTATCCAATGCCAATAATATCGGATTGGAGTGGTGAAGAAGTTGGATAGATTTGGAAAGATCTAATATAAAACCCTATTATTTTTATTTTTAAAAACTAGAAGAAAAAATAAACAATTATTTGCGAAGTAAAAATGAGGGTCGAAACATCCGAGGATCAAAAAGTTCTGTAGTGAAACTGTCTCTGCCCCTCCCACCACAAACCCCCTCAATAAATCGACTGAATCTATGTTTGCTAGTCTCTATCGAGATTTCTGCACAATACATATGACTAAAGTAATAACAGTTATAATTTTATTTTTGAATTTTTTTTAAAATATGCCCTGAAACTGTGAAACTTTAAAACACCACACCAACATTTATTTATACAAACCTCCAGTTGATTATTTTAAATTTTATATTGTCCCTTCGCTACAAAAAATCTGCATTATCACAAGCAAAAGAAAAAAGTCGCTATTTTGATGCAGTCGCTGTTTTGATACAGTCGCTGTTTTGATACAGTCGCTATTTTGACTATCGCTGTTTTGACCGTCGCTGTTTTGACACAGTCGCTGTTTTGAAGTCACTGTTATGACCGTCGCTGTTTTGACTGTCGCTTTTTTGACCGGATGCGCCACTATACATAGCCTTTGTGGATTTTACGAAAGCCTTTGATTTAGTCAGTCACAACGGACTGTTTTTAAATCCTGGAAAAAATAAATTGGCTTTCCCCCACACTTACTCGACATCATCAGAGTCAGACGGTTCAATGAAAATATGCAGGGCACAGTACAGGTCGATGAAGCCAACGTCAGGAGCCTTTCCAATCAGTAGCGGAGTTAAAACAAGGTTGTAAACTCGCAACAACGCTATTCGGAATATTCTTCTGTGTACTGCTTCGATAGACATTCGAGGATAGTTGTGATGGAATCAGGTTACACACCATAGCTGATGGAGCACTTTTCAACTCTGCCCGCCTCCGAGCCAAAACAAAAGATGACCTTATTTGTGAGCTACTCTTACACAAAAATGAGGCGGACATAGCACACGCAGAAACTGGTTTGCAACAACTTGTGTCAATCTTCCCCAACACCTGCTAAGAATTCGGTCTGCAAATCAGCTTGAAAATAACAAACACCATGGCCAAAGTCACACGTTTTTCTCCTACTATAAATATTGACTTTGAAAACTTTGAAGCTGTGGACAGCTTCACGTACTAGGGGTCTTAAGTCTCCAATAAACTATCCATTGAAGAAGAAATAAACAGCATAATTGGCATGGCAGCTGCCACAATGGCTAAACTACATGAACGGTCTGGCAAAGCACCAAGCTAACGGAGAAAACCAAGCTGTGTGTCTCTCGAGACTGCGTCATCAGTACGCTGCTATACGGAGCGAGACATGCACCACTTTAACATCCCACGAGCGCTAGCTAAACATCCTCCACTTAGAGTTCCTGCGTTTCATAGTGGGCATTAAATGGGGGGAAAAGTTCCCAAAAGGGAGGTTCTGATGTCAAAATTTAAAGCATGAGACCAATCCTTAGTGAAAGACGCCTGTGATGGCTAAGACATGTAATAAGAATGAGCCCTGTTCGCAACTCCAAAGGACTTCAATAGGTAAAACTCCCATCGGGAAAGAGGAAGACAGGTCACCCACTTCTACGATTTAAAATTGTTTGCAAAAGGTATATGGAAGTAGCCAGAATAAGCTTAAGCGACTGTGAGTTTAAGACAGAAGACCGGTATTCCTGGCGCACAGTTGTAAGAAGGGCGTCATAGAAGCCGAGGAGCAAATGATGGAGGAGGCTTCAGACAGGAAAGCTGAGATAAAGACAAAAAACTTTAAGTAGCGTCGAACTGGTGTGCAAAAGCTATGATAAAGACTGTCACTCAAGGATGAACTGAACAGACCCATGAGGAATTCCAACCCAAGCCAACGGTGATGAACCATCATTCTGCGAGATGTAAGGATGCCCATTAGCCTGTTGGCATTGCCTCAAACCCAACTGCAGACACCCCAGAAAGAACACAGCACTACAGTGAGCATTGTATTGAAAATTAAAAAGTAAAAATAATATCAAACCGATACTTAGGGATCTGTACTGGCTCCTGAAACTAAAAAAAGAGGCCATACGATTCTGTCACTATATTATAGCTGTATGGATGGATCAGTGACGCCATATTTGAAGGAATCAACATTTGAACATGTATCTTTAAAAAGGGATGCGATCTCCTATGCAATCCCTTCTGAAAGTTTCCGGAATGGATAGACAAAGGAGGAAGTCCCGTGGCGTGCGCTCATATGAAATTGTTGAACAATTGTTCAAAAGTTTTAAAAAATAATGTGAAATATATATTTTTTAAATTGAACAATACAGCGCAATGAGCTTATTAGTTCAGAATGTATAATGCTAGCGTTATAGAAAAAGGCATTGTGAAGAAGAAAAAAAGGTAATGAAAAATAGTTTGTGAAATATTATGTGTATTTTAATATTTTAATACAAATAAGGTAATTACGGTCGTTTATCCCGTCTTCTCTATAAGAGTGGAAGAAAACTGGATAAGATACGGACACAAAATGTACATATAAATTTCTGTGATAAATTGCCTTTTTGATTTTTATTTTATTTAATACAAAAACTCTTAATCGCTTTTTGGAACAGAGGCGCCGTACTATTCAAACGAAGAAGACCACCTATGTGCTTATCTGAATAGCTATAAACCTAAATGGTCTAAAAATGAAGTTTCATTCCCGCGACCATCCACAGGTATGATTTCATCGCATCTACTTTCTTCATATAAATATATTATTATCTTATCTTAGATATACAGACGCTCCTTCTTTGCAGAAGATAATTGCGTCTCCAGACCATGATCTGTTGGCAAGTGATGCAGCGGTCACAGGCCATGGCTATAGGGGTTCCACGCATTACCCCAGCCGCCTATTGTCTAGTTAGGTACACATTCAGAGCTGGGTGACTTGGGGACTACTCTGGCCCCGGAAACAAATCCTCGCCTTCGCGTGGATTCGAACTCGTGACCATCGGTACGAACGTCGAGCGCGCTACCACTCGACCACTCTATAGTTTAATTACTAGTAAGGCTTATGCATGAATTATCAATAGGTGGCACCACTTTTTAATTTGAACACTACACATATTTATGAGATGAGAATTTTTCTTAAATCAAAAGTAATATTTTATTTTGAAACTAATATTAATAATTAATAAACATTTGTGTATATATATACTAGAGGCAAGTACCCGGCTTCGCACGGGTTTTAAATAAGGTTTTCTGTAGGAGCTAACACAATTATTTTTCGCAAATTAGCGTTTGGAGAATGTACTTAACAACTTCCCAAAGTTTCATTCTTCTACCTACACGGGAAATAGTGGAATGGGTGATTTTCAGTATTCAGTAGCAGCGACCGCTCCGGGGGGGCTTCCCAGCATTCGCACCCCTTAGGGGGCCAGAGGGCTGGGGGGGTTTTCCGGGAAGCCCCATGAAGAGCGCAGGCTCGGGACTGCTGATTTCTTCCACATGTAGGATTTTCAGTATTTATAAAGCGTGTAGTAGTAAAACAAAATACATTTGCGCCCCCGGTTCCCAGTAAGTGATAATTTAAATATTTTTTCACCTGTTACCACTGCAGGCGTGTACTCATTGATTTCCTAAAATTTCCTGCTTCCACATAATCAGAAATAGGAGAAATAGTAATTTTCAATTTTTATATAGCCCATCTAAGAAAAATACGTTTTTGGGCCCCCAGCCCCACATGAGCGGTAAATTTAAACAAAATCTACTTAAGAAATTTTGTCATGTAATGTCGTATACGTGAACTAAATTTCACAATATTTCGCTGTCTGAATTATGTTAATATAGCTCATTTAGGAAAAAATAATAATTTTGGCCCCCGGCAACCCATGAAAAAGGAAGCCATTATTGCCAGTAGAGTCTGCTCAATAATTTCCAAACGTTTCATGTTTTTACGACACGGTACATTGGAGAATAAGAGATGAGTTTGTTTCTAACAAAAGAAAAAAAACATTTGGGCCCTCGGCCCCCAATGAGTGGGAAGTTTGAAATTCTTTTTCGCAAATTAGCGTTAGGAGAGTGTACTTAACAACTTCCCAAAGTTTCATTTTTCTACCTACACGGGAAATAGTCGAATGGGGAATTTTCAGTATTTATATAGCAGATATTAGTCTTTTTTTTTAAAAAAATGAACTGCATTTGGGCCCCCGGCTTCCAGTAAGTGATAATTTAAATATTTTTTTCACCTGTTACCCATGTGGGGTTATACTCATTAATATTTGGAGGAGCACATGCTTCCACATAATCAGAAACCTGATCTTTCTTGAGACGTGATTGTATTTCGTTGTCTACATTTTATTAATTTAGCCCACTTAAGAAAAAGTACATTTGGGCCCCCGGCATCACATAAGTGTGATTTTTTGTCTTGGCCATTATTGCTAGGAGAGTAATTTCCAAAAGTTTCATGTTTTTACGACACGGTACATTGGAGAAATAGGGATGAGTTTGTTTATAATAATAAAAAAACAGCATTTGGGCCCCCGGCCCCCAATGAGTGGGAAGTTTGAAATTCTTTTTTGCAAATTAGCATTAGGAGAGTGTACTTAACAACTTCCCAAAGTTTCATTCTTCTACCTACATGGGAAATTATAGAATGGGTGATTTTCACTATTTATATAGTGTATATAAGTAAAAAAAACACTACATTTGGGCCCCTGGCTCCCCATGAGTTTAAAATTGTTTATTATCGTCGGGTTAGCTTACTTAACAACTTGCCAAAGTTTCATGCTTCTACCTATCCGTAAAATAGGATAATTAGTGATTTTCAGTTTTTATATATAGTTCATATAAGTTATAAAAACTAAATTTGCAAATATTTAAACGGAAGTTTTATGTAAAGTTACCCATTTGATGTGACGTCACATTTCTTCAACCCCCCTCCCTCCCTCTCGTCACGCATCGTCACAAAAGTGTGACCCCTCCCCAACTAGGAGCGTGACGTCATTTAGGGACGACCCCATAGGTAAACAAGTCACTGATACTAAATTCTAATTCTTTCTATATATACCAGACTATACAGAGACGAACGTTTATTTGAACATCATAAATTTTATAATGCTTAATAAGACTTTCTCATTTGTAAATATTACGGGATATAATCAGTTGAATGAGTAATAAATAAAATAAAAACGGATCTCTCATTCAAAGATATGAATATAATTTTGCCATCCACTGCTTTAGGCAAAAATGTTAAATCTTGTAGAACAAATTCACAATAATAGTTAGTAAGGAACTTCAAATATTGTTACAGTAAATTTTTGTAAAACGCGAATCAGTTATACAAGTGTTCCATACGGTTTAATCAGTTTTGTGTCCATCTCCCTTATGGGGATCTAGCTACACCCTCTTGTAAGCCACTGATTGTGCTAGTTTTGTTTTTCTAGATAAAACACTTCTAGTGTAGCTAACAATTCCATCGTCCTGATTTCTTCCCCTAGAGATAAAAAGTGTAAAGATCACGTTTGAAGGATTTGAGCCGAACACTTCCAATAGCCGAACTTGTTTCACTATATTCTACATAATTTTTCGGATGATTCTGGATGAGGCGGAAACGTTGGAGAATCTGCCACCTTCTATAATTGTTGAAATGCAGTGTCCATATTACCCGGGATATGACAGATATTATACAAGAGGAGCCGAAAACGGCGGCTGGAATGCTGTAAGCTGAAGATTTCTTCTCAGTGATAAAGAAGAAATAAATTGTCAATGTAATTATTTTCTTGGTGGGTTGAGAATTGAAACTTCTATTTACATTAAATCATTGATGATCCCCCGCTTTGCTGCAGTCCTGACCATAGAGACTCGTGTTCTTTGCCTGGTAGGCGCGGAAGGGGTAGGGAGTCAAAGTAGGAAAAACTCCACCCCTCCTTGCAGTGTAACTTTTAGTGGGACGCATTTCCAATTTTGTGTATCAGATGCTTAGGCGGCCGCTTCAAGGACGACCGTTCGGGGGGCGGTCTTTCGGCTTTTATGTCCCTCAGGGGGTGGGAGTGCGTAGTTGGGGGTAGGGTGTTCCAATAAGACCCATGACGAGCATTAAGCTCTGGGCTGCTGACTTTCTTCCACCTGTATGATCATTTACACAAAATAAGGATGTGATTGGTCGGAATATTTCACCTTGAACTTATGTGAAATGCCGTTGGTTGGGGCAATATATGTGATCCAAAAAACATAAAAATGTACTTAAGCAAAGAAAAAATCACATGACATAATTTTGACTGTGAATTGACAAGAAAAAGTAATGCTTGTCGGTGGGAGTGGGGGAGAGGGTTTCTTTATAAAAGAGAAGGCAGCCCTAAAATCGACGACGTTTTGTGATCTGAATCTACACCCCCTTCCCCCAACAATAGTGTTAACTGGATCTATTTGTAGAAATGTATATTTCTGACTAAGGAATAAATAATAAGAAGTAGAGTCAAGGATAGTAAACAATGTACGGGTACTAAATTCACAAACTCATCATTTTAAAAAGTATAACACTTTTAAATTGAATTGTTTGTTTTTTCAGACAGATGTACTAAAATTGAAATATTGTGTAGCTCCTGACCCGTATCCAGACCTCTTTAGCTGTTCGCTAATTGCACCCAAAACATATCTAATGAAATGCGGACAGCGTTAATATATACTCGTTTTCAGAACTGCACAGCGAGGCTTTTCTTGGGTGAAGTTCATTTGATTGGTTTCTACTATGTTGTCACCAATGATCATGGACGAAAGGGACTTACTCAAGAGATTCCTCTGAAATTGTTTGTAGGTAAATTAGTTTTGATAGTATGATGGCACTTTTGGTAAGTTAATCATTTGAAGTTATATTAAGGCATTAAGTTTGTGAAATTTATTGTACTAGATATTTTTTTTTCAATCCCTGATTTGTTTAATGACTATTATTGTCAGTAAAACCAAGACTTATTGTGTTTTTTTTTTTAAAAATAGATCTTTTGCAATGTTTCAACTTTAAGCTAAATAAGACGAATCAATTTCAAATAAAATTAGATAATACTTCTTTTTTTTTAAGTAAAGGATTTTATGAGAGAGACAATATTACACTTGAATGCATGCAAGCGATTTCATTTATTTCTGATATCAGAGTGAGCAAGAGGCAGAAAAACTATGCAAAGAATTTTTAAAATTACCAATTACCAATCTTAGATATACAGAGGGTCCTTTTATGCAGAAGATAATTGGGTCCACAGACCATGACAGATCTGTTGGCATGTTATGTAGCGGTCAAGGGCCACGGCTATAAGGGTTCCACGCATTACCCAGCCGCATAACTATTGTCTAGTTACGTACCTATTCAGAGCTGAGTGACTCGGGGACTCCTTAGTCCCCGTGAAGAAATCCTCGCCTTCTCGTGGTTTTGAACTCGTGACCATCGGTATGCCAGTTGAGATCGCTACCACTCGACCACCGCGTCAACGAAGTGTTTCCCATGCTTTGGAGTATGAATTGAAAGGCGTACCGTTTGTCATGGGTTCGAATCAATATGAAGGCAAAGATTTGTTCCCGGGGCCTAGAACGCCCCTTAGTTCACCAAGCTCCGAATCGATACCTAACACTAGTTAGGGAAATAACCTTCATAACCTTGATAGCCGTGAACGCTGCATCACTTGCAAAAATACCTGTATGGTCTATGGAGGCTATTATCTTCTGTATCTGCATACATAAGATAATACAAAGGTTCTCATGTAACAGAGTATCTACTTATTTCATATGCACAGTTGAGACTTATAATCATGGTATCTAAACAAAAGGCATTTATTGGTAGCCCCTTGCCAAATGCGTTTATTTAGAACTGCTTTGTACTTTACCGGTTAAGATTGTTTAATGCGGTTTAAAGGTAACCGCCCCCCCCCCCCCAAAAAAAAAAATAATTTTAAATTAAAAAATTAACAACGAAAAACAACCAAAAAACAAAAACAAAACAAAAACAAAACAACAACAAAATTATGAGACACGGTACAGACTGACTACCAGCAATCTTCATTGAGAGAAACACCTTGGTTGTTGTCGAGGACTTCAACTTAATTGCCAGCAACATCACAAGCACACTCTCCCTTGCAAAAGAAAAAGAAATTAGAATCGGCAAGGCCGCAACGTTAAAAGCAAGGCAAAATCAAAGAGTGTGGAAATATGCACAGCTGATTGATATGACAAAAATCACTGTGTACCAGGCCGGCATGGACAGCACACTCTTTTATGTCAGCGAGTGCTCGACGACATACGTCAATCAAATAAAGCAGCCATTTGCCACTGCTTGCGTAGGATCCTTCACATCAAGAGACAGGATAAAATCAATATCGTGAATTTACTATGGAGGAGCCATATATTAAATATGCTCAAAAACCTGAGTGGTAGGGGCCTGAAATTGTTGGGTTGGAGCGAATTCCAAGAGCCTTGCTTTACAGTCAACTGGCAACTGGTCTAAAGAAAAGAGGTTGCCCCTGCTTGCGCTACAAGCGCAGTAAGAAAGACATGTCACTGACGCATATCGACTTTAAAACTTGGAAGGCCGTTGCTGAGGAGCGCAAACTCGGCGGTCAAAAGTGCGTAAGCAATTATTAGTAACTATGACGACAATCTTCGAAAAGTAGCAATATCATCGATAAAAGTTGGCACTTCTAACATCCCTTGTCCAACGCCGTCAAGGATCTTGGCCTTTATATAGACATTAAACACACGATGACCTCTCATATTAATTCTGTGTTCAAAGTTTGTTAATTTATCACCTTTCCCACAGTTGCGTACTCTGCTGAATACCAGAACAGCCTTAGCAGTTTATTTAATGCAATCGAGGATGAATTACTGGTACTTTGAAAACGCAGTTGTTCACTAACAAAGTGCGTGAAGGTCTCTCAAAAATGCCCCGATGTGTCACTATTGACTCTAAATGAACGCATCTCAGAGACAATATCTTACACATCAGCACTAAATGCTTGGGCGAAAAATCTCTCAAAAGCATGAACTAGTTTAATGCACATTGTGAAGAGATTAAACCTGTCACTGAAGCCAAAAAGAAAGATCTCATGGCCTTTATGAAAAGCTAACACTCGACAGACTGCATGCCTTAAAAATTGCTTAGCTGCATGCCCAAAATGTCACACGATAATGTGCTAAAAAAACTCTTGCTTAATTCCTGTTCTAGCACACAGTCAGCTGCAGATATGGGCAATTCAAAAACCTAAAACTAAAATATTTGTAAATATCGCAGCTGGCCATTTGACTTCCCAAGTTTCCCTCCTAAGGTCCAAAAGTAGAGACATTATCCATGACAAGGCAGCGCAGCGCATGTAGGTTCATTATCATCTGTAACTTTACGCAACAGTTTCCACAGTCTCGAGCATTACTCTAGATGGCATCTCTTTTATGCCACCCATGGAATAAATTGATGTCATGCCCATGCAGGAAGGCCTGAGCAAAGCAATTGTGACTCCCTAGATTGTGGAAAAGCCCCTGGGAACTATTGCATACTCCATAGCTCTAAAAATAACAAGAAAGTTTTACACCAACCTTTGCAGGAGTTTCTGTCCCTCTGCTGGGAACAGGGCTACATCCCCCAGGACGTAAAAGATTCAAATATAGGGACACTATATGAGAACACGGGTGATGAAAGTGACTGAATCAAATATCTTACTCCTTAGTATAGTAGGAAAGTTTTTTGCCCGTGTCATACTAACTTAATTACACAGTTTATCCACCCGAGTATATCCAGAATCTAAGTGGGGTTTCCGGGCTGGTCTGTCTACGAAAGCCTTAGTGTTTTCCACACGGCAGATGCCACTTGACATTGCCTTTGTGGATTTTAAGAAAGCCATTGATTCAGTATGTCGCTAAGGGCTATTCCAAATACTCGACATCATCAGGAAGTTCCGTAAAATATGCAGGGCACAGTTCAGTTCGATGGAGCCGCGTCCAAAGCCTTTCCAGTCAACAGAGGGGTTAAAAAGTGTTGTGTATGCTAACCAACAGTGTTCGCTATATTATACTCTGTACTGCTTCGATAGACATTCAAGAAGAGCAGTGATAAAATATGGTTATAGCTGATTGAGGACTTTTAAACATCACCCGCCTTTGAGCAAAAATCAAAACGAAAGATGTTCTAATCCGTGAGCTACGCTTAGTGGATGATGAGGCAGTCATAGCACACATAGAAAATGGTTTGGAACAACTTGTGTCACGCTTCTCCAACGCCTGCTAAGAATTCGATCTGCAAATCAGTTTGAAAAAGACAAACATCATGGCCCAAGACACACGTCCTCCTCCTACCCTCAATATAGAGAATGAAATCTTTGAAGTTGTGGACAGCTTCACCTACTTGGGGTCCAAGGTCTCCAATAAACTGTCCATCGAGGACAAATAAACACTTTAAATGGCAAGGCAGCTGCCAAAATGGCTAAACTAAATAAACGGGTCTGGAAACTACCAAGCTATCGGAGAAAACCAAATTGTATGTCTATCGAGCCTGCATCATCAGTACGCTGCTATACGGAGCGTGACATTCATCACATATATCCCATGAGCGCTATCTTAAAAGCTTCCATTCAAAGACAAAATGCCAAATAAGAAGGTCCTGATGCCAAAATCCAAAGGATGTTCCCAATCCTTATGAAAGACGCCTGATATGGCTTGGACACGTGTAAAGAATGAGGCCTGGTTGTAACCCCAATGGACTTCAATAGGGAGAACTGACATCGCGAAAGAGGAAGAATGATAGCCAACGTCTGCGATTTAAAACGGAACCGGTAAGCAGCCAGAATAAGCACAAGCGGCTGTTAGTGTAGAGTAGAAGACCAATCTACCTGGCGCACAGTTGTAAAGGAGAGGGCGTCATGGTAACCAAGGAACGAAGGATGGAGAAGACTACTGACAGAAAAGCTAGGAGAACGACCAAAACATTAATTAGCATTGAACTCGCGGGCAAAAGCTGTGGAAAAGAAAGTCATTCAAGGATAAACTGAACAGCCACACGAGTAAATCCAACCCAACTCAACGATGATACACCATCATTCTACGAGATGCAAGAATGCCATTTAAATGTAAGAAATTCAGTCCATATCTAACCGGTACCTAGGGATCCACACTGGCTTCATGAAAGTAAAAGAATTGACCATACGATTCTGTCACTATCTTATGGCTGTATAGATGGATCAGTGCAGCCATATTTGAAGGCATCAACATTGGAATATGTATCTCTAAAAGGGCTTCGATGTCCTACGCAGTCCTTTGAAAGTTTCCGGAATGGATGGGCAAAGGAAGAAGTCCCTTGGCGTGCGCTTCTTTGAATTTCTGGCATCAAATTGTTGAAAAATTGTCCAAAAGTTGTAAAAAAAGTGTGAAATATATTTTTTTAAAATTGAACATTACAGCCCAACGAGCACATTAGTTTAGTATGCATAGTATAATGTAAGCGATTCAGAAGACATTCATTCATTCATGTGAAGAAGAAGAAAAAAGATCATGAATAATAGTTAGTGAAATGAAACGATAAATTAAAGAACCATTGGAGTTTTGCGAACATATGTATAGGAGAAACCAAGTCAATATGAGTTATTGTAAAGGTAAATATTAGATGTATTTTAATATTTTAATACCAAATAAGGGTAACTACAGTCGTTTATCCTGTCTTTTGTACTGGAGTGGAAGAAAACTGGATAAGATACGGACATAAAATTTACATATAACTTTCTGATATACATTACCTTTTTGATTTTTATTTTTTATAACAAAAAACTCTCAATCGCTTTTTGAACAGAGGAGCCTTACTATTCAAACGAATATGACCACATATGTGCTCGCCTGAATAGCTTACCACAGGGCTCTAAAAATGAAGTTTCCTTCCAACGGCCACCAGCAGGTTTGATTTAATCACAAATACTTTCTTTAAACAAATTTATTATTTACTCTATAGTTGAATTACTTGTAAGGCATCAATAGGTGGCATCACTTTTTAATTTGAACATTAGACATGTTTATGAGATGAGAAGTTTTCTTTAAAAAATCAAGAGTTTCCTTTTATTTTAAAACTATATTTATATATAAATTAGGCCTGCGGAAAAAATTAACGATTAAAAAATTATGTTTAATTGATTTAAATTAGTTTGATGCATTAACATTCTATTAAAAATTAACAAAATATTTTTAATATTTCGTTTGACAATTTATTAATAATTTTTTTTTTCTACTGGTATACTTAACCCTCATATTATTTTTATTTAGCTTGACGAGCATATGTAAGCAAAAAAGGTTTTTCTTCCTTATTCCTTGCTTAGCAGATAGAATTTGCTGTCTTAAGTCATACAATTTGGGAGCCTTGGAATTACCATACTTAACCGATTTCATGAAATAACGAGTTCTCACTTATCGGGATCTATATATGCGTTATAAAAATATAATTAATCAGTACCAGCCCTAAAATATATAAGTATCGTAAACAATAAACTTATGTCACTTTAGACACCCATCTACCTGGGTAAGAGTTCATTAAAAACTTCTTTGTCTCAACTATAAGCCGATGTAACTATAACCAGAACTGCGCACAAT
>MUZC01001938.1:0-20526 GCA_002072015.1 Radix auricularia | reverse complement strand
ACGCAGACCCACAGACACACGCAGACCCACAGACACACGCAGACCCACAGACACACGCAGACCCACAGACACACGCAGACCCACAGACACACGCAGACCCACAGACACACGCAGACCCACAGACACACGCAGACCCACAGACACACGCAGACCCACAGACACACGCAGACCCACAGACACACGCAGACCCACAGACACACGCAGACCCACAGACACACGCAGACCCACAGACACACGCAGGCCCACAGACACACGCAAAGACAAACATGCACATAGAGACACACGCAGAAACACAAAGCTACACACACATACACCTACACACACACACCCCTACACAAAGACCTCTGCACACTCACATACAGACAGACACACATACACCTATACACCAAGCCCAACAACAATAAAAAAAAAACCCCACACCTAACCGCCGCGATTAAACTTTGAACCCATTCGTTCCCCGCCTCACTACGGTAAGATGATATCTCATCGGTTGTACTCGTCTGTTTGAGATTAGCGGATTATTGGAGTTGGGTTAATCCTTCTAATCTCATTGGAAGACGCGTTGTTGTACTTGTAACTTCTCTCACTCTCAATGGACATGGTCCGGCCGTGTCGGTGGTTGTCCGTTAGAACAAGGCCCACAACAGAGACGATAACCGGTGGCCGGTGGCCGAATTCCTGATGGTCTAATAGCCGGTAAGTCAATATGATCTGGTTCTGTTGGTGAGAGAGTTCCCCTGATTCAATACAAGGTGCCGCCCGGCACCCTAACAGTACTGGATACAAACACAGATGAAGGGGTGGGCGGGTAGTGGGGGGAGGGAGACTTTCACAAGCGTACAAGTCAACTGGTCACTCCAGGCCGGTCAGTATTGGGTCCAGTAACGAAGTCCTTGGTCATTGTGAGATGATCGTCTGTCACAGCTGACCGGAAATAGACCCGTGGTTATTCTCCCCCTACCTCCTCCCGGCCACCCAGTGTAATTACGAAAGGCCGCTGTTAACTTTGGGCTGTCCACTTTGGTCCGTCCTGTCCAGTTCTCGGTGGTCACTTCTCGGCTGTCATTTCTTTCTTGCCCTGTTACTGACCGTTCTTGACATTGTGTAATTCTGTTGGCTCATTCAAGTTCTCAAACAAAAGCAAATGTTTTTTGTTTTTTTTTAAACATGTATTTTTATATTTTACGAGCAACAAAGCCCGTACATTAAAATTCTTTTAATCGATAAAATGGTGGTTACGGTCTCTTGTATTTTACCATTTTTTCGTTTTATTAATCAATGATTAAGGATTAATAATTAAATAATTGTTTCCTTTTTTTTTTTTCCTGCATATAAAATTCTCCATTAAAAAAAGATTTTTAAAGTGTAAACTTTAAAATAACGTTTTTTTGTTGTTTTTTTTTTTTTAGGAAAATGATGTAAAAAAATTAAACGTTGCTTTTACTTGATTAACAATAACAAGATTTTAATTCATTGACATTATATAAATATTGAACTATTTATATATAAATTTTAAAAAAAAAATGTTAATTGCCTGTTTTTGTTACTTCCCTTGAAATTTTTAGTTCAATGATGTCATACATCTTATTTTAGCTTTAATCAAAATTATCGATTAATTATTCGGTAATTTTTCAAAAGTTAACGATTCAATTTAAATTAATCGATAACAGCCTTATTAAAAACGTATTAATTTAATGTGATTTCAAAAACCTTACTAAAAACTGATATCCGGATACTTTTCTTATCTGCGTTAATTAAGTATTTGCCGAATCCGGATAGTGGTGAAAATCTTAATATATATGTGTATATAATATAATTGTCTCTATATTAGAAATATTTGACTTGGGCCATCGCTTTCCATGTATAATTCACACAATAATTACATAATTTTAATTAGAATTTTTGATAAATAAAGAAATATGTATCACAACAGAATTTAACAAAATTCACACCTTCATTTACACGTTTAAAAAAAACACTTTGCATCGTGTGACAATTGTAATGAAACATTTTTTTTTACGTTTCTATCAAATAAAGAAAGTACCCGTAAAAAAAAGCCGCAGCTCAATTTAATATGCGTACACGAAAATGTGCGCACCGTAGTTTGACAATAAATTATTTTTGAAGGGCACCGCTCAAAATAGAGTTTGGAAAAAAAAGACTGCACAAAAACTGACTTGCTTTGAACGCCCGCGTAAACATATTCAATATGAGATTTTTTTCTGATTACTTGTGGGAGTCTTCAGGAGCTTGAGGGACCAATCGCTATCGATGACCGCACAGAAAATTGCCTTTTATTATATAGGAGGATAGGATATGCATGTATTGTTAGTTGAAGATTACTTTGATAAATCAATCAAATAAATGTTTAATGTTTGTCGATATGCAGTGTTGGACGCTTGACGGATACGTGAATACTGACAGTCCCGTAAAATAGGTCTGTTGTGTGTGTGTGTGTGTGTGTGCGTGCGTGCGTGCGTGTGTGCGTGTGTGTGTGTGTGTGTGTGTGTGTGTGTGTGTGTGTGTGTGGCTATGGCGGATTAAGGAGGCTGCTGAGTGGGCTAAAGCCTGGGGCCCCCAATGATTTAAGGGCCCCAAACATATTAAATTGTGTAATAAGAGAGGTTGGACTGGGGCCCCAGGTAGCATTGCAGCCAGGGGCCCCGTGCATTCTTGATCCGCCGCTGGTGTGAGGGGGGCATTGAGAGATATTGCCGTAAGTTTATATATTTTATATTTATTGGTAATAGTGTTGATTGGTTTAAAACAATTCTTTGAATCAAATTTGGGACAATGGGATGTTGTTTTGTGAATATGTCAGGAATATAGTGTGCAAAGATCTACTTCAAACCATGTCATTGGCATCTATTTCAAATTATGATTATCTATACTTAAAGCCAAGACAATGACATCTTTCAAGAATTTAAACTGAAATGTCATTTATCCTTTACATGTTTGTTGTGAACAAAAAACGACACAGACTCTCTCTCTCTCTCTCTCTCTGTCTTTCTCTGTCTCTCTCTGTCTCTCTGTCTCTCTCTCTCTCTCTTTATCTCTCTATCTCTCTCTGTCTCTCTCTCTCTGTCTCTCTCTCTCTCTCTGTCTCTCTCTCTCTCTCTCTCTATCTCTCTCTGTCTCTCTCTCTGTCTCTGTCTCCCTCTCTCTCTCTCTCTATCTCTCTATCTCTCTCTGTCTCTGTCTCTCTCTCTCTCTCTATCTCTCTGTCTCTCTCTGTCTCTGTCTCTCTCTCTATATATATATAAATATATCTGTCTCTCTCTCTATATATGTGTGTCTCTCTCTCTTTCTCTCTCAAACACACACTTGCACTGACTCGCGTACACACACACACACACACACACACACACACATGGTGTCAATGACAGTTTCCTGTATTGAATGCCATGGGTGACGTACCTCCGCACTGAGACTGGGAACTTTCCCCATGTAATGACATCCGGTGTAATCCTGTGAGCCCCAGACCGGCATCTTGTGACGGACACAAGACAGGATCTGGGCTAAGCCGCACACCAGTGCAACAATAAGCTGGGGACAAAAATACGTTTTTGTGGGGTTTTTTTGTGTGTGTTTTGTTTCTGAGTTTCATTTTAAACTTCACACGATCTCTCAAATGTCTTTCAGTGCGCGATTCTACGCGTCTGCTGGTACTTTAGAAACTCTGAGACGATTAGAAGCGAAATAAATAATAGCGGCAGTTAAGCTTTTGTCAATGTGACGTTCTGACGTCATGATTAGGTGAGCTATTCAAGGTGTAAGACGGTGGTATGTAATCATTACATCAGCTGGATGTAAGCGCCGGTTTTTGTGTTGGCCGGATGAGAAGAAGTGTTATTTGCATGCGTGTGGGGGGGGGGGGCAGGGGGGCAGTGGCATGTAAACATTCAGTGCGAGCTATCAAAGCGTCGGGATTTGAGCTGCTCTAAGCGCCATGTGTTGCTAGGGACGACGTTGGTCGCTAGGGACGCCATGGGTTGCGAGGGACGCCGTGGGTTGCTAGGGACGCCGTGGGTTGCTAGGGACCCCATGGGTTGCTATAGACACCGTGGGTTGCTATGGACGCCGTGGGTTGCTAGGGACGCCGTGGGTTGCTGGGGAACTCTCGAATCTCCTCCTTAGTATGTATTTTTCCACATCAATTAGCTGCTGTGTGTTGTTCTAACGTTTAAGTTGAGTAAGTAGCCCGTCTCGAACTGATAAGACTGACAGGTTGAGTAAGTAGCCCGTCTCGAACTGATGAGACTGACATGTTGAGTAAGTAGCCCGTCTCGAACTGATGAGACTGACATGTTGAGTAAGTAAGTAGCCCGTCTCGAACTGATGAGACTGACATGTTGAGTAAGTAGCCCGTCTCGAACTGATGAGACAGACATGTTGAGTAAGTAGCCCGTCTCGAACTGATGAGACTGACATGTTGAGTAAGTAGCCCGTCTTGAACTGATGAGACTGACATGTTGAGTAAGTAAGTAGCCCGTCTCGAACTGATGAGACTGACATGTTGAGTAAGTAGCCCGTCTCGACATGATGAGACTGACATATTGAGTAAGTAGCCCGTCTCGAACTGATGAGACTGACATGTTGAGTAAGTAGCCCGTCTCGAACTGATGAGACTGACATGTTGAGTAAGTAGCCCGTCTCGACATGATGAGACTGACATGTTGAGTAAGTAGCCCGTCTCGACATGATGAGACAGACATGTTGAGTAAGTAGCACGTCTCGACATGGGATTTCCTTAAGATGAGACAGACATGTTATATCTTTCCAATATGGCAAGTTTGTAGGGGACGTTAAGCAAAAGGGGGTTTGGGTTGGGGTGGTTGAGGTGACCTTGACATCTCTCTCTCTCTCAGGATTTAAGGCGTCTGCTTTGTTTCCTTAAAGTTTTAAATATTTTTTTTTTTTAAAGTTTATTCGCCTCTGGTAGAAATAACCATGGCTACGCCCCTGGTCTGTAGAATTAAGGAATAACAACAAAAGCTGAAAATACCTTTACTTGATGCTACTTCCGTCGTCTTCAATTTTAGCCCAGGAAGAACGAGTGATCGTCAAATAAACACTACTAGTATGATGAAGGAAATAGACCGTTAAATTAAACATGTCCTAGGGTAGGTAAATATAGAACACAACGGAAGTGTCTAAAAATAGACATCTAGGAGTGCATGGCAACAAAAAGAGAACATCGTTCATAACTACATCATTTATAATACCGGCGACTCCAACGCCAACTTTGTATTGTGTCTCGCCATCTTTAACCTTCCACCCCCAGTGATTGTGGTCTAATCCAGTCTAGCAGCGGTTCTCAGCATGTGGTGCTTGAAGGTCGCGTGCTGCTGCGGTCAGTTACTGGGGGACGTAATAAAAAACGGGGAATTAATTTTAATTTTCGTTTTATGAGCGGACAGGCCAGATTCGTGGCTAGGGTTTGTGTCACCCGGGGCGGCCCGCCCCCCCCCCTCACGACGCCAGTAGGCCAATAATTATTATTTGTTGTTATATGGAGTGTCTCACCTCAGTAAGGAAACAGATACACAAATGTGGTATCGGTACGTTGCAAGTTGGGGAGGTCTCGCAAAAACAACACTCTTTTCATGTGCTGAACAATCATCAACTGACCACACATCAACTGAACACTTATCAACTGACCAATAATCAACTGACCACTCATCACCTGACCACTCAGCAACTGACCAATCATCAAATGACCAATCATCAAATGACCAATGCTCAATTCACCATCATCAACTTACCAAGCATCAATTGACCCCTCATCAACTGACCACTCATCAACTAACCCCTCATCAACTGACCCTTCATCAACTGACCACTCATCAACCTGCCACTCATCAACTGACCCCTCATCAACTGACCACTCATCAACTGACCTCTCATCAGCTGACCCTCATCAACTGACCACTCAACTGACCACTCATCAACTGACCACTCATCAGCTGACCCTCATCAACTGACCACTCAACTGACAGTAACAGGATGGTCCGTTCTCACACCAATGTAACATGGATGACCGGTTCTGACCCAAATTATGTAACAGTGTGCTCCGTTTCTCACTTTGCGAACGTTAATTGACAGCAATCTCTTCCACACCACAATAACATTGAAGTCCTTGTTCTTTGTAAACAAAGAAATCTTTAATGCCGCAACTTAACGTATGTACACTTTCTACAAAAAGAACTTATCAGTCCCAACACAGCACAGCCATCTCTCTCTGGCTCTTCAACCTCTCGTCCTCTCTCTCTCTCTCTCTATGTGTTCTCGTGAACATTCACCCGTGACCTTTTCTTGGCCTCCCTTTGACCATGACACACAGCGCATTTTCACGTGACATCCACCCCCTTCCTTCAAAAAAAAAATGTTTTGCCAAAAAACATTTTTGGGTCATAACAAAAATTAGACAGCAATTTAAAAATAACATTGTCTTTAACACTCACAACAAAAGTTTAACATTACAGAGGCGTTCATGGATTGTCACGCTTCAGCTGTCTCACTAATACTATATCTGTTTTTACAGTCTATTTATAGCTAGAAATATTAAGCATAAAATGCACAATAAACATTGTTTTTACAACAAGTCAAAAAATATTTTAAAATCTGACTAATGGATATAATCATCAGTTATGCTTGTCCATACTATACTATATTTAATTCATTGCTATTTTGAATCAACTTTAGGACATATAAATATATTCTTTAATTTATAATATGCGGTGATCTCACATGTTCCTTTATGGATACAAAGTAATTTAATCTGCTCTTCGCTGAAATAATGTATAACATTGATTACAAAGTTAATCCACAGAAAATTATGTTATAAAAATAACATTACAATGGGTATTAATTCAAAATAATAGTTCTTCAATGCTTCATCAGTCTCTTAAAGGTTCAGTAATTCACCAATCACGAACATCAGTATTTCTGTTAATATCAAGTTCAGCATCTTGAATAAGTCGCTTGGCTTTTGAGATAGCATGTTTGCTTCCAAATAATTTAACAAAAGTTTGATTAGATGAGTCATAATAATGATAAATTTTTATCTGACAGTTACTGTCTGCTTCAATGTTTCTTATTCTGTATCCTCTAAGGCCAATTAATCTTCCTACTGTAGATGATTTTAATTTAATGGTCTCAGACTCATTATTACTATTTCTGTGATTCCAATATTCATCTCTTCTGCCATGTCTATGATTAACAATAGTGGTCACAATATTACCAGAGTTTGATTTTTCTGTTTTTATTTCTTCTTTTCTGAGTTTCATTTGTATTTCATGTATTGTTTTGCCTTCTCCTTGATGTTTCTTGAAGTTTTGTTTTGATATACGTTGATTTCCTAAGAGTATGGTGTCTTCAACGTCAGTCTCTAATTCTTCTTTTCTTTTCATTGAGGCTATGGTTTGTAAACTAGCACATATTTGAGTATTGTTTTCGTGCCATTCTTTATACATTTCATCTGTATAATCAATAACTCCTTCAATGTTGCCTATAATTAGGTCGCAAATTGCATCCTTTAGAACTCTTGCTCTAACTTCACCATGAAACCAGGGTGTGTTGATTTTGATTATAGCAGTTGGGCAATCTATTTTTGTCCCATTGGCCATCGTCAGTGTGTTTGTTTTGCCATCATAGTCTTCTTTTTCTACTATCCTGCCGTGTGCTACAATTGTTGTGCAGCCTGAGTCCCGTAGACACGTGCATTTTTTGTTGTTGACATACACGGGGTAAAATTTAAGTCGTCCTTGGCTATTAATAGCTGCCACGGTATCACTGGCTCGTGTGTCTTCTCGATTTATTTTTTTCCTACTGTCCAAGTTTTGTTCATCATTTTTTCTATATGTTTGATTATAATTTCTGTTTCTTGAATAAAAGTCATATCTACCTCTCCATGTTTTTTTTTTGTTGACCATAATCTCTATAGTTTAAATTGTGATTATGTCTTCCTCTCCAAGATTTTTTGTTTTCTCTTTCAAATTGACCCTGTCCATAACTTGTTTCTATGTTGTTTCGTGTTGGACTGACCTTGGGTGAAGTCTGTCCTTTGTTGAAATAACAGTGTCTTGCAAGGTGACCTCTTTTGCCGCAGTAGTAGCAAATGATTTCTGGTTTGTTGTTTTGGACTGTTGCCAAGAAATCATGTCTTTTGTCCATTTCAACTTCGGGATGTGAGTCCTTGAATGTTCTTAAAGAATTTGTTAGTTCAGTCTGGGTTCGAATTTTCATGTCAGCTAAATAAGTGAATAATGCTGGTGTTGCGTTCTCCAAAAATTTATCTATTAACACCATGTCCAGTATGGCTCTAGGATCGTTGGTGTCTATGGCTGCCAGCTCTAGCCATTTTGTCAGTTTTACTTGCGCTTCATGCACAATTATTTGTGGGTCTTTGTCCCTTTTTATTCTGATTTCGTGAAATTCTCTTCAGTAGTCATTTTCAGATTTTCCAAAATGGAATAATAGGGCCTTTTTTTACATTTTTGTAAATGTTCCTATCATTTTTTGCTATACTGTTATATGCCTCAAAAGCTTCGCCTGTAAGTTTTGTCATAAGCTGTGTAGGCCAATTTGTCTCTTCAACTCCCTTTACATTCATAACTGATTCAAAGTAGTCCAAATAAACATCTATCTTTTCCTGTTTGCTATCATATTTCCTAACTTTAATTGTTTCGTTTGGTGTTAACCTTTCATTTGTGTTGTTACCTGGATTGTGATCTGATTGTTGCAAATCAATCTGTAACTTCAGATTTTCATTTTTGAGTTGTTCTACTTGTAATCTTGCATTTCTTTCTTCTCTTTCTGTTTCTCTTCTTGCATTTCTTTCTTCTCTTTCAATAGCTCGCTTTTCTTTTTCTTTTTCTTCTTCTTTGGCTACTTTCTCTTCAACGAATTCACGTAGTTCTCTGCCTCTCAACCCCAATTCCTTCAATATGGATGTGAATTTTTCATAATAATCCATTTTGAATTTGTTCACTTTAGGTGTCACTGAATATCACTTATATTGCACAATGTACACTTGTTGAAGTTATTAATAAGTATCACACCGAAATTTGTTTTAGATAATCCTTTAGGAATGGTCTTGATCAAAATTTTTCCCGAAAGAATGTAGCTTTCACTTCTGACACTTCAATGTAACACACAGTTTATGTAACGTGGGGATCGCTTCTGTCACTAAGCGCCCACTTCTGACACCAATGTAACAGGATGGTCCGTTCTCACATCAATGTAACATGGATGACCGGTTCTGACCCAAATTATGTAACAGTGTGCTCCGTTTCTCACTTTGCGAACGTTAATTGACAGCAATCTCTTCCACACCACAATAACATTGAAGTCCTTGTTCTTTGCAAACAAAGAAATCTTTAATGCCGCAACTCAACGTATCAACTGACCACTCATCAACTGACCACTCATCAACTGACCCTTCATCAACTGACCACTCATCATCTAACCCCTCATCAACTGACCACTCATCAACTGACCCCTCATCAACTGACCACTCATCAACTGACCAATCATCAACTGACAACTCATCAACTGACCCCTCATCTGCTGTGCTCTTAGAACCCTTGATATCAAGTTGCAGCTGTGATGGATTACCGCCATGACAGTCGTCGGATGAAGTCATGGGCTGGACACGGTACTCTCGTTAACAGAAAACCCGAAATGTTTTAAGGGGAAGTAATAAGAGATGTTTACATGGTTGGCCGAGATGTTTGTATGGGTGGCTGAGATGTTTGTATGGGTGGCCGAGATGTTTGTATGGGTGGCAGAGATGTTTGTATGGGTGGCCGAGATGTTTGTATGGGTGGCCGAGATGTTTGTATGGGTGGCCGAGATGTTTGTATGGGTGGCCGAGATGTTTGTATGGGACGCCGTGCTATTTGTATGGGTGGCCGAGATGTTTGTATGGGTGGCCAAGATGTTTGTATGGGTGGCCAAGATGTTTGTATGGGTGGCCGAGATGTTTGTATGGGGACACACAAACTCGGGATCACTCACACACAAACCTTGGGTCACTCACACACAAACTCGGGATCACTCACTTACAAACTCGGGATCACTCACACAAAAACTCGAGATCAATGACACACAAACATGGGGTCACTCACACACAAACCTGGGGTCACTTACACACAAACTAGGGATCACTGACACACAAACTCGGGATCACACACACAAACTCGGGGTCACTCACACACAAACTCGGGATCTCTCACACACAAACCTTGGGTCACTCACACACAAACTCGAGATCACTCACACACAAACCTTGGGTCACTCACACACAAACCTGGGGTCACTCACACACAAACTCGGGGTCACTCACACACAAACTCGGGATCACTCACACACAAACCTTGGGTCACTCACACACAAACTCGAGATCACTCACACACAAACCTGGGGTCACTCACACACAAACTCGGGATCACTCACACACAAACTCGGGATCACTCACACACAAACCTTGGGTCACTCACACACAAACTCGGGATCACTCACACACAAACTCGGGATCACTCACACGCAAACCTAGAGGCACTCATCTAAACAGCACAAATCAAACATGCAGACAATACACACAGACAAACATGCAGACAATACACGCAGACAAACATGCAGACAACACACACAGACACACATGCAGACAATAGCACAGTCAGTCTCTGATAGAAATGAAATACAGCCCAGGTCTCCCAATATCCTCTTTTTATTTTGTCTGGTACCCCGCTCCAACCCTTCCCACTCTATCCTTGACATTACACGACTCCATCTTTACCAGTTGTTCTAAACCTGGTGTCTTAGTAACCGCAGGGGTTCGGTGAGTCAGTCTCAAGGGTTCGTCGGACGTAAAGACACACACACACACGACTTGTGTAAATCGCGTTTTTTTCTTGTTTTGAAGGGTTCTTTGAATGCGCGCATGAAAACTGGTGGGGTTCAGTACGACAAACAATATTGAGAACCATTGCTATACTATAAACCAACGGTGACCAAACCGTGGACAGCGGGCAGCATCCGGCTCTTCTGTGTTCACATTGCGGCCCGCGGGCAGCATCCGGTTTTTCTGTGTTCACATTACGGCTCGAGTAGAATTTATGAAAGATATACTGCGAGTTTGAAGATTCTCAAGCCAAGTGTAATGAGCCAAAGTGTTTCAGTGCGACCCCGAAAAGTTTTATATATATTTTAAAATGGCTCCCAGTTACTACAGGTCTGGCAATCCCCTGGTCTAGTGGCTCCCAATTACTACAGGTCTGGCCACCCCTGGTCTAGTGGCTCCCAGTTACTACAGGTCTGGGGCCCCCTGGTCTAGTGGCTCCCAGTTACTGGCCACCCCTGGTCTATTGGCTCCCAGTTACTTCAAGTCTGGCCACCCCTGGTCTATTGGCTCTCAGTTACTGGCCACCCTGGTCTAGTGTCTCCCAGTTACTGGCCACCCCTGGTCTAGTGGCTCCCAGTTACTGGCCACCCCTGGTCTAGTGGCTCCCAGTTACTGGCCACCCTGGTCTAGTGACTCCCATTTAATGGCCACCCCTGGTCTATTGGCTCCCAGTTACTTCAAGTCTGTCCACCCCTGGTCTAGTGGCTCCCAGTTACTGGCCACCCCTGGTCTAGTGGCTCCCAGTTACTGGCCACCCCTGGTCTATTGGCTCCCAGTTACTTCAAGTCTGGCCACCCCTGGTCTATTGGCTCCCAGTTACTTCAAGTCTGGCCACCCCTGGTCTAGTGGCTCCCAGTTACTGGCCACCCCTGGTCTATTGGCTCTCAGTTACTGGTCACCGTGGTCTAGTGTCTCCCAGTTACTGGCCACCCTGGTCTAGTGTCTCCTAGTTACTGCCCCCCCCCCAGGTCTAGTGGCTCCCAGTTCCTGGCTTTCCCTGGTCTAGTGGCTCCCAGTAACTGGCCACCCCTGGTCTAGTGGCTCTCAGTTACTGGCCACCCCTGGTCTAGTGACTCCCAGTTACTTCAAGTCCGTCCACCCCTGGTCTAGTGACTCCCAGTTACTTCAAGTCTGGCCACCCCTGGTCTAGTGACTCCCAGTTACTTCAAGTCTGGCCACCCCTGGTCTAGTGGCTCCCAGTTACTTCAAGTACGTCCACCCCTGGTCTAGTGACTCCCAGTTACTTCAAGTCTGGCCACCCCTGGTCTAGTGGCTCCCAGTTACTGGCCATCCCTGGTCTAGTGGCTCCCAGTTACTGGCCATCCCTGGTCTAGTGGCTCCCAGTTACTGGCCACCCCTGGTCTAGTGACTCCCAGTTACTGGCCACCCCTGGTCAAGTGACTCCCAGTTACTGTCCACCCCTGGTCTAGTGGCTCCCAGTTACTGGCCACCCCTGGTCAAGTGACTCCCAGTTACTGTCCACCCCTGGTCTAGTGGCTTTCAGTTACTTCAAGTCTGGCCATCCCTGGTCTAGTGGCTCCCAGTTACTGGCCACCCCTGGTCTAGTGGCTCCCAGTTACTGGCAACCCCTGGTCTAGTGGCTCCCAGTTACTGGCAACCCCTGGTCTAGTGTCTCCCAGTTACTGGCCACCCCTGGTCTAGTGGCTCCCAGTCACTGGCCACCCCTGGTCTATTCTCTCCGCCTGTCCCACCCACCCCCACGCCCCCCCAGACCAGCTGATAATCTAGAAGTCCCCCGACCTGATTAAAGATGACATCGTTCGTCCATCACCCTAATATCTCAGCTCCCCCATTAGGGCGACGCAACTGTTTCTTCCAATCTAATCGAATCTAATCATAACCCAGAGTTAACGCCCTTACCACGGGGCGGGAGGGTGGAAAAAAAAGGGGGGGTCTATATCTGGTGTTGTCTCATTTACCGCCCTTACCATTTGCCCATGCGCACTTTAAATAAACACTCAAGAAATTGTTTCTGGGTGAACTTTTAAGGAATATTATTATTATTTTAATCTCTTGAGCAGACAAACTTTAACATTTCATTAAATGAACTTTTTGTCCTTAGGGACATTGTCTGTAGCAATTTAATTAGACGTGAAGATCTTGTTTGAGGACTAGAGGAGATTTGACTGGGCACCGGGAAAGAAATCGCTGGATGAGAAGTTGTATTTGACGAGCGAGCAGTCCGACCTGTATTGTAGGCTGGCAACCTGTGACAACCTGTGTCGTAGAGTGACAACCTTTATTGTAGGCTGGCAACCTGTGACAACCTGTGTTGTAGAGTGACAACCTGTATTATAGGCTGGCAACCTGTGACAACCTGTATTATAGGCTGGCAACCTGTGACAACCTGTATTATAGGTTGGCAACCTGTGACAACCTTCGTTGTAGAGTGACAACCTGTATTATAGGCTGGCAAACTGTGACAACCTGTATTATAGGCTGGCAAACTGTGACAACCTGTATTATAGGCTGGCAAACTGTGACAACCTGTGACAAACTATATTGTACGGTGGCAACAACCGACATTTTAGGAGTGGCCAATGGTTCTCAAAGTACAAAGAGTATTTTTTTGGTCACGGCCACAGATTAGCGTTGGTAGATTAACTGCGCGAACATGAGGCGGGTGTTTGGTTTGACCTGTGACCTCGGAAGTCTGACGTCATTTCCTGTTAAATCCGTGGATTTAAGCACGTCATAAAATTGTGTTGATAACTTATTGCTTGCGCCCCCGCCCCGCCACTAGTTGTAGCTTACTAAACCCCAAACAAGAAATCATTTTGTTCCCGATTCCCATCCACATTAAATATCCACCTTTATCCTATGGCGGATTAAGGGGGGGGGCTGAACGGGCTAAAGCCACGGGCCCCTGACGGTTTAGGGGCCCCCAAAATTTTTATATTTTATAATAAAAGTGTACAAAAGTTTACACGAACCCTTGAAAATATAATTATAATAAATTAATAAATACTATCTATACAAATTATCGCGTTCAGACATGAGAGTATTGACAGTACCTAATAATCGAAAAACTTTAATTGATTCACTTTGCATGATATAAAATATAGTTTATATATTTTAAATTTCCCATTTACAAGTAGTTCCGCTGGCTGAGTGGAGGTAGCATGTGCTCGTGGTGTCATCGGTGTCGGGTTCCATCCCCAGCAAGGGCACATATTTTTTTTTCTTTTCACACTCAATTATAACTACCGCGAACACATCAAAACAGTTATTTCTTCGTGTTCGTTTTTTTTTCATTATCAAAATTTAGTTACAGTCTTATATTAGCTGTTACAATCATTTTATTTTAAGAATGCTGGCTGGATAGGGCCCCCGTTTGATTGCAGCCCGGGGCCCCGTGCATTCTTAATCCGCCCCTGCCTTTATCCACGGATGAGTTTGATCCTGTTTGTTCTGACCCACTGCCATTCCCCAATGTCAGGGACCCGTTCAGTCGAACACGAATTGCGCACCAGGCGTGCACCGCGTTCATTGGCGGCTCATTAGTTTAGCGATCATTAATCAAGCACAAAGCGGTTTCTCTGTTTCACTGTAACAATGTTACGCCGGTTATGTAAAAAGGGGACGTAAACGAGGCAGACACGACGAATCTATTCAAGGGATCTATTTCCCTTTGTTTTATTCTAAAATTGTGTTTAGTTTCTATAATTGTGGTTTCGATCTTCGTCCTCGATTCGTAACTCCCTATTTCAAAGGTCTCTGTTTGTCATTATTGCGATTGTATTACATTGGTTTATTAGAACCTCTATGATTGTGATTGTATTAAATTGGTTTATTGGAGCCTCTAGAATTGTGATTGTATTACATTAGTGTATTAGAGCGAATACGCATTACAGTCTTGCCTTAGATTTTTGGCCTACATTCTTGCCCCACATTCTTGCCCCACATTCTTGCCCCACATTCTTGCCCCACATTCTTGCCCTACATTCTTGCCCTTCATTCTCGCCCTACATTCGTGCCCTATATTCTTGCCCTACATTCTTGCCCCACATTATTGCCCTACATTATTGCCCTTCATTCCTGCCCTACATTCTTGTCCCAAATTCTTGCCCTACATTCTTGCCCTACATTCTTGCCCTACGTTCTTGCCCCACATTCATGCCCTACATTCTTGCCTTACATTCTTGTCTTACATTCTTGTCCCACATTCTTGCCCTACATTCTTGCCCTACATTCTTGCCCTACATTCATGCCCTACATTCTTGTCCGAATTCTTGCCCTACATTCTTGCACAGCATTCTTGCCCTACATTCTTGACCTACATTCTTGCCCTACATTCTTGCCCTACATTCTTGCCCTACATTCTTGCCCAACATTCTTGCCTTACATTCTTGTCTTACATTCTTGTCCCACATTCTTGCCCTACATTCTTGACCTACATTCTTGCCCTACATTCTTGCCCTACATTCATGCCCTACATTCTTGTCCCAAATTCTTGCCCTACATTCTTGCCCTACATTCTTGCACCACATTCTTGCCCTACATTCTTGCCCTACATTCTTGCTCTACATTCTTTCCCTACATTCTTGCACCACATTCTTGCCCTAAATTCTTGCCCTACATTCTTGACCTACATTCTTGCCCTACATTCTTGCCCTACATTCTTGCACCACATTCTTGCCCTACATTCTTGCCCTACATTTGTGCCCTTCATTCTTGCGCTACATTCTTGCCCTACATTCTTGCACCACATTCTTGCCCTACATTCTTGCCCTACATTCTTGACCTACATTCTTGCCCTACATTCTTGCCCTACATTCTTGCACCACATTCTTGCCCTACATTCTTGCCCTACATTCTTGCCCTACATTCTTGCCCTACATTCTTGCCCCACATTCTTGCCCAGATGACACTAACTTTCAGCTTGTAACAACCACTAGATGATCCTTTCAGTCACCTGACTCAAATATTGCCTGAGGTTTTTAACATTAACGTCCACACAGAAATGTTATTTAGACACAGGCAGACGTCATTTCAACGACCAGGATTATCAAAAGGGAGCGGGAGGGGGAGGGGGGGACAACTCTTTGGTCAAAGGGGAGATCACCATACGTGTCATAACAGAGTGCGACAGAATCGGTGATAAGACTGAGACTTGGATCATTGATGTGTCTCAGATTTGGATCAATGGTGTGTCTCAGATTTGGATCATTGATGTGTCTCAGATTTGGATCAATGGTGTGTCTCAAATTTGGATCAATGGTGTGTCTCAGATTTGGATCAATGGTGTGTCTCAGATTTGGATCAATGGTGTGTCTCAAATTTGGATCAATGGTGTGTCTCAGGTTTGGATCAATGGTGTGTCTCAAATTTGGATCAATGGTGTGTCTCAGATTTGGATCAATAGTGTGTCTGACAATTGGACGTATCTTGTGACAGCCAGTATCTTGTGACAGCCCGTATGGTGTGACAGCTCGTATCTTTGGACAGTTTGTATCTTTGACAGGCCGTATCTTGTGACAGCCCGTATCGTGTGACAGCTCGTATCTTTGGACAGTTTGTATCTTTGACAGGCCGTAACTTGTGACAGCCCGTATCTTGTGACAGCCCGTATTTAGTGACAGCCCGTATCTTGTGACAGCCCATATCTTGTGACAGCCCGTATCTTGTGACGGCCCATATCTTGTGACAGCCCGTATCGTGTGACAGCTTGCATTCGTCACGGCTGTCAACACTGGAGCCCTGTTTGATGGAGCCAGGCACAGTGCCAATACCTTTCATTGGACGCATGCTGACTGCTGGAACCGTCCAATCACACGGCCGTTGTGAGTACAATGGTCATTGACACAATGGGGTGGGGGGTGGGGGAAGAGATCTGGTGATGGGTTGGTTCATGAGATGGATGGGTTAAGTCCCTTGCAGGTCAACGACCTCTGAAGAATGTTGCGTCACAAGATGTATCGCCCGCTAGTTCCTTTCCTTAAAACACGGTGACCTGGCGCGAATTTCTGCTAATTTAGCGTTTATAAACTTGGACATAGAGATACACTCAGTGTATGGTGGGGGGGGGTTGAGTTAGTTGAACAAGACGTTGGATGTGGACCCTGTAGATCTAGTGACAAAATGACGTCAAAAAAACGAAGACCTTAATAGTCTGAGCGTTACTTAAGGCCGAATTCAGACTTAGAGAGAAGTGAGATTTAGAGAGAAGTGAGACTTAGAGAGAAGTCAGACTTAGAGAGAAGTGAGATTTAGAGAGAAGTGAGATTTAGAGAGAAGTGAGACTTACAGAGAAATGAGACTTAGAGAGAAGTGAGATTTAGAGAGAAGTGAGATTTAGAGAGAAGTGAGATTTAGAGAGAAGTGAGACTTAGAGAGAAGTAAGACTTAGAGAGAATTGAGACTTAGAGAGAAGTAAGACTTAGAGAGAAGTGATACTTAGAGAGAAGTGAGACTTAGAGAGAAGTGAGACTTAGAGAGAAGTGAGACTTAGAGAGAAGTGAGACTTGGAGAGAAGTGAGACTTAGAGAGAAGTCAGACTTAGAGAGAAGTGAGACTTAGAGAGAAGTCAGACTTAGAGAGAAGTGAGACTTAGAGAGAAGTGAGACTTAGAGAGAAGTGAGACTTAGAGAGAAGTAAGACTTAGAGAGAAGTCAGACTTAGAGAGAAGTGACACTTAGAGAGAAGTGAGACTTAGAGAGAAGTGAGACTTAGAGAGAAGTGAGACTTAGAGAGAAGTGAGACTTAGAGAGAAGTAAGACTTAGAGAGGTCAGACTTAGAGAAGTCAGACTTAGACAGAAGTCAGACTTAGAGAGAAGTCAGACTTAGAGAGAAGTGAGACTTAGAGAGGTCAGACTTAGAGAGAGAAGTGAGACTTAGAGAGAAGTCAGACTTAGAGAGAAGTGAGACTTAGAGAAGTCAGACTTAGAGAGAGGAGTGAGATTTAGAGAGAAGTCAGACTTAGAGAGAAGTGAGACTTAGAGAGGTCAGACTTAGAGAGGTCAGACTTAGAGAGAGAAGTGAGACTTAGAGAGAAGTCAGACTTAGAGAGAAGTGAGACTTAGAGAGGTCAGACTTAGAGAGAGAAGTGAGATTTAGAGAGAAGTGAGACTTAGAGAGAAGTGAGACTTAGAGAGAAGTGAGACTTAGAGAGAAGTCAGACTTAGAGAGAAGTGAGACTTAGAGAAAAGTCAGACTTAGAGAGAAGTGAGACTTAGAGAGAAGTGAGACTTAGAGAGAAGTGAGACTTAGAGAGAAGTGAGACTAGGAGAGAAGTCAGACTTAGAGAGAAGTGAGACAGAGAGAAGTGAGACTTAGAGAGAAGTGAGACTTAGAGAGAAGTGAGACTTAGAGAGAAGTGAGACAGAGAGAAGTGAGACTTAGAGAGAAGTGAGACTTAGAGAAAAGTCAGACTTAGAGAGAAGTGAGACAGAGAGAAGTGAGACTTAGAGAGAAGTGAGACTTAGAGAGAAGTGAGACTTAGAGAGAAGTCAGACTTAGAGAGGTCAGACTAAGAGAGGTCAGACTTAGAGAGGTCAGACTTAGAGAGGTCAGACTTAGAGAGAAGTCAGACTTAGAGAGGTCAGACTTAGAGAGGTCAGACTTAGAGAGGTCAGAATTAGAGAGGTCAGACTTAGAGAGGTCAGACTTAGAGAGGTCAGACTTAGAGAGGTCAGACTTAGAGAGAAGTCAGACTTAGAGAGGTCAGACTTATAGAGGTCAGACTTAGAGAGGTCAGACTTAGAGAGGTCAGACTTAGTGAGGTCAGACTTAGAGAGGTCAGACTTAGAGAGGTCAGACTTAGAGAGGTCAGACTTAGAGAGGTCAGACTTAGAGAGAGAAGTGAGACTTAGAGAGAAGTCAGACTTAGAGAGAAGTCAGACTTAGAGAGAAGTGAGAGTTAGAGAGAAGTGAGATTTAGAGAGAAGTGAGATTTAGAGAGAAGTGAGACTTAGAGAGAAGTGAGATGAAGAGAGAAGTGAGATTTAGAGAGAATTGAGACTTAGAGAGAAGTGAGACTTAGAGAGAAGTGAGACTTAGAGAGAAGTGAGACTTAGAGAGAAGTGAGATGAAGAGAGAAGTGAGATTTAGAGAGAATTGAGACTTAGAGAGAAATGAGACTTAGAGAGAAGTGAGACTTAGAGAGAAGTGAGACTTAGAGAGAAATGAGATTTAGAGAGAAGTGAGATTTAGAGAGAAGTGAGACTTAGAGAGAAGTCAGACTTAGAGAGAAGTCAGACTTAGAGAGAAGTCAGACTTAGAGAGAAGTCAGATATAGAGAGAAGTCAGACTTAGAGAGAAGTCAGACTTAGAGAGAAGTCAGACTTAGAGAGAAGTCAGATATAGAGAGAAGTCAGACAGAGAGAAGTCAGACTTAGAGAGAAGTCAGATATAGAGAGACGTCAGACAGAGAGAAGTCAGACAGAGAGAAGTCAGACTTAGAGAGAAGTCAGACAGAGAGAAGTCAGACTTAGAGAGAAGTCAGATATAGAGAGAAGTCAGACAGAGAGAAGTCAGACTTCGAGAGAAGTCAGATATAGAGAGACGTCAGACAGAGAGAAGTCAGACTGAAAGAGAAGTCAGATATAGAGAGAAGTCAGACAGAGAGAAGTCAGATATAGAGAGAAGTCAGACAGAGAGAAGTCAGATATAGAGAGAAGTCAGACAGAGAGAGAAGTCAGAAGTCAGACCTAGAGAGAAGTCAGACTTCGAGAGAAGTCAGGCATAGAGAGAAGTCTGATTAACTTGTAAAACTCCCAGATCTGCGCACAACCACCATTTTGATACGGGTGTTAATCACGCGAGAGTCGACGTTAATCTCGCGATAATCTCGAGCAAGCGCCGTGTATTTATAGACCGTCCACACGTGACGGAAGCCATATTTATTTTATTAAAAATAAAAGCAAACAGCTAAAAAACGTTCAGGATCCGGTCCTGGTTCCCGAGCGATGTTGTGGAATTGATCAAAATAAAATATTTGATAGGTGATGGCGTGTGCGTGTTTATGTGTGTCCGAATGCCTGTGTATGTGTGTCCGTATGTGTGTGTGTGTCCGTATGTGTGTGTATGTGTGTACGTATGTGTGTGTATGTGTCCGTATGTGTGTGTATGTGTGTACGTATGTGTGCGTATGTGTCCGTATGTGTGTGTATGTGTGTCCGTATGCGTGTGTGTATCCGTATGTGTGTGTATGTGTGTCCGTATATGTGTGTGTGTTTGTGACCATATGTGTGTGTATGTGTGTCCGCATGCGTGTGTGTGTCCGTATGTGTGTGTAGTTGTGTCCGTATGTGTGTGTATGTGTGTGCGTATGTGTGTGTATGTGTCCGTATGTGTGTGTATGTGTCTCCGTATGTGTGTGTATGAGTGTCCGTATGTGAGTGTATGAGTGTCCGTATGTTTGTGTATGTGTATCCGTATACGTGTGTTTGGGCGCGTGTGAGTGAGTGCATTCGTTTGTCTGCATGTACTGGTCATTTTGGCAGACAGATGACGTATTAGGAAACACGGGAAGCCCATTTGTGGTCAGGATTACGAATATTTCTTACAACGTGTGATAAAATTTGGCTTGTCAATCAGTGTCGATGAACTATGATGTGAGGCAGCTTCCCTTTATATGTCTATAAATATATATATATAT
>MUZC01001937.1:7368-28148 GCA_002072015.1 Radix auricularia | reverse complement strand
ATATATATATATATATTTCACAAAAGGGAGTATATGGAAACCAGCGATGGGAATGACTCTCGCTGGGTTCGATCAATCATTTCATAGCCTTCAAATTTCGTCTTTCTTCACAGAATAACGTGAAATTCGTCGTGTTATAGTTTCACACGGATCGATTCCCCAAGAGAAAATATTATTTTTTAAAATAATTTTTCAAAATTTATGTTTGTGCCCGTTCCTTTCCTCCTTTTTTGTGAATACATGGCTTATCGTTGCAAAAGTGCGAGTGTCTCGAGACCAAAAATGCGTCGTTTGTTACCTCCTTCACTGACGTTCACTCACGTTATTTTTATTTCTTTATTCTGTAGTTTGTGTCCGTTCTTTCTCACCCTTCTTTTCGCTATCTATGAGCAAAGCTGTGGCTTATGCTAGGCCGTAAGCCGTATCTAGTAATTATTATTTTTATAAAAAAATAATAGTATTAATTTTCTTGCCCCGTCTATTCATATTTGGAAAAGATAGTGGATAAACCTTATGTTTAAAAATATTATATTATTTAATGTTTAACTTTAATATCATATCAGCGCTCGGCCCAACTGACAGACCCTGGGCAATAATAGAGTACATCCCGTTGACTCTCTAAATATGTGTTCACTTGTTTCCTTCTCTCGTGTCTCGTGTCCCTTGAATGCTGAGACACACCCGAGTTATATACCCGACTGGTCTGGACTTACCCTTGCATGGACTCTGTCCTCTGATCAACACCCCATGTGATCATCGCTCACTAAACAATCACCAAGGTGAGCTAGGTGTGAACTAAGTCACGCAGACACACCGCTTTTACACACTGATTCCCATACCCTGAAATGTCCCCCCTCTACCCTGCCACTATTTTATCTGTCTTTTGTATTTAGTTTGTAAGTCTAGCTTATATGTTACTTTCTTAATCTTAACCGATCAATCTTCTATTTTACGATTTCTCTTACAATTTTAACTATCTTTTTAAAAAAAAAATTGTACTTGCCTGTACTTATATGAGTTAGCAATCACATAAGCATATTTGTCCATTGAATATAATTGAGATTGTTCAATCCACAAAATTATTCTTCTTCCTAAAGTTCTTCTGGTAACAGTCGTGTTAGGAAAGTCTCCACTGGACACTTGAATTTGAAAATCTTACTGTTCAATCCACAACATTATTCTTCTTCTTAACGTTCTTCTGGTAACAGTCGTGTTAGGAAAGTCTCCACCGGACACTTGAATTTAAAAATGTTCGTTTGGTTCTGATTAGCGTTATTGTCCCGGTTATGAATAGTAGTTTCAGCTGCAGCAATATCTATGGGTCCAATTTGTACATCCTCTGCTCACGGGATGGTCTGGCTTCGTCGCAAACTGCTGGCAATGTTTGGCACCCCTGGCATCAGCTCCCCGGCTCCCTCAGTACGGAATCCATTGCTACCTTGGTCATCGTCCTGGCTGGCTGTCTCTGCTCCCGACTTGATACGAGCGTATGCCTCACGCACCTCGATGATCTGGCTCTCTGGTGACATGCACTACGGATACAGTTTGTGTCTGCTTTCAACTTGATACTGCACCAACTCGGTTGCGAGCGTATTACCACGCTCCTGTGATGATATGGCTCTGTTGATGACTTGCATGACGGATACAGTATGTATCCGACCTTGCACTGTCCAGTGCAGACAGTTCTGTAACAAACCACTACGCTGATGTGTTTTCTACGTCTCTCTCGACGTGATTCTTGTACTCGTTGACTTTGCATGGCAATCCAGAGACTATCATATTTGACGGGCCACCATGTCGTGATCTCGTCACTAGGGATTCTTGCCTTTCACTTCACCGCCAATTTGCGTACATAAACTAACACAAGTTTTTGTACTGAAATACATTCTTTCTTTCGCGAGTCAACTCGCAATCTATGTACGTAACTATTAAGCACCACATCTCCGTTCACCTTAACTTCAATATCATAGCCCTCTTCCAATTGACCGACCCTGGGCAATGCTAGAGTCCGTCCCGTTGACTCTCTAAATCTGTGTTCACTTGCTTCCTTCTTTTGTGTCTCGTTTCCCGTGTCTCGTGTCCCTCGTTTGCTGAGACACTACCGAGTTATATACCCGACTGGTTTGAACTGACCATTGCATGGACTCTTTCCTCAGAACAACGCCCCATTTGATCATCGCTCACTGAATAATCATCCACGTGAGTTAGGTGTGAACTAAGTCACGAGACAATCACCCAGACAAACTGCTTTACGACACAATAATTCTTATACGCCTGACAGATTTTGCTTTAAGGAGTGAGTGAAAAGGTGCAGTTATTCGTTCGTTGTAGTCGACAGTGACCACTCTTATCATTTTGTAATTTTTTTCTGTGATAAGCCGTGCTGTGTGTCCTTTGGTAGCTTTTTAACCTTTTTATAGTTCACATGCCGGACAAACGATGTAAAGGGACACTTCGGGAGGGTTTTAGATATTGTCTTTCTCGGCCTTGGCAACCTGTTGTCTATTAGCCTGAAAGACAGTTGCGCTGTTCCGAATGATACAGCGCCAGTTGGTTCGGTTACTGGCTGCTGCCTCCCAGGAATCATGTCACAAGTCAAAGGTCTTTCGAGCAGTTTTAAGTGTATCTTGGTAGCGCTTATGTGGACCCCCTATTTGCAAAACAACTTCAGTGAGGTGACCATAGAAAGGCCTTTTAAGGAGGCGATGATCTGGCATTCGAATTACATGCCCCGCAAAGTATAGCTGGTGCATGAGGCTAGTGTGGATGCTAGGTAGTACTGACCTGTCTAATTAAGGCTCCATGATTATTTCACTAATCTTGTGTCTACGTGATATCGTTAATTATTTTTTTTTTATTTTTTACACAAAAATATTTAACAACTCAATTTTGAAATTTGTTACAAGTTAATATTAAAAAAAAAAAATGATTAAGTAAATTTATTAAAAGTGACTTTTTTACAAGTATTTTATTACATAGTTGAATGTTACCCAACTTATGTAATTAAAAGTACACATTGTACTTTTGTTTTTCTTATTATGACTTTAATTTTAGATTAAATAAAATATAACTTCACAAAACTATGAAAAAATGCCCCTCTTAAAATGACAAATCTAAGATGTTTACTAATAAAGTTGCCCGTGGAGCGGTAAAAAAACAACAACACTTTATTTGTATGAAGCAAGAATATTTTTTTTTAAAAAAAGGAACATCTATAGCCGTGGCCTGTGACCGCTGCATCCCTTGCCAACAGATCATCTCTCATGGTCTGTGGACGCAATTATCTTCTGCATAGAAGGAGCGTCTGTATATCTAAGATAAGATAGATCTATTTCAAATATTAACAAATTTATTTTAATTTCATCGGGTAGGATAATAATAATAATAATAATAAAATGATGATGTATATAGCGCTGTATCCCAGCAAGGAGCCAGGCTCACAGCGCTTTACATGGAAACAAAAAGACATATATAAATAAAAAAGAAACATTCATAGCATATTAACTACATAAATAACAATACGGTATACTCAATACATCAGCTACGCTAATCAATTACAGAAATGTGGTTTTATTATTTTTGAAAATAAATTTTAAAAAGATGTGTCTTAAGTGCAGTCTTAAATGACTTAGCAGTTGAAATGCTACGGATGTGTAATGGAAGAGAATTCCATTGTTTGGCTGCACAAAAGGAGAATGACCTTTCGCCAAATGTTTTAGTTCTTATCTTAGGAACACAGAGAATGCGTGTATCCGCAGAGGAGCGTAGCTGACGACTTGGTGAGTAGACTGACAAAAGTTCAGTAAGATATGAAGGGCATGAGTCAGAAAAGAAGTTGTGACACAGAACGGCCAGTTTGTAATCAATTCGGGCTTGTATAGGTAGCCAATGAAGAGAGTAAAGTAGCGGAGTAACATGGTCATGTTTTTTTGCCCTTAGAACTAATCTNATATATATATATATATATATATATATATATATAGATATATATTTTAAATAATTATGAATGGTTAAAAAATCAAAAGTCCTTTACATTCCTAAGTTGTTTGATTATTTAAATGTATAGAAAAATTTTTGTTAACTTGAAACACTTTAATGAACTTCAAAATCAATTACCGATATTAAAGTATGAATTTGAATTGGAAAAATTAATAATGAGGTTGTTTAATGGGTTTAAGATAGTATTATTTTTATTTTGGATGTAGGGAAAATATATTAATTTTAAAAGACGAGTGTATATACGTGTTAATGAATACAAAAAGTTTATGGTAGCATAAGTAAAAAAAATGATAATTTTGATTTAGAAAATTAAATGATAAATAGCACTTGCGAGGTAAGAATAAAACAATTTTACAATTTAATATATTTAAGTAATGTATTTACTTTTTACAATAAACTTCATTGAGTATCATGGTATGACATTTAAAGACGACCACTGAACAACTTTTTAAAGGCGGCCGCGAACTTTGAACTAATCGTGACGTAGATAATAAAATTTGACGACGTGTTAATGTAATCAAATAGTGAAAGAATCAATTCACAGATCCGTATGAAGAATGCGGGTAGCTTGTTTACTATCAAAATGTATAAAATGGGACTTTGGAAGCAATTAATGAAAGCCATACATGATATAGCAAACAGCAGTTTGAATGCCTTCATTTCTTTCTTTGTTTTTAGCACACGGCACTCGGGTGTAAGTAAAAATTTATGTGAGATTAAGTAAATCTTGATGCCAATGGCCAGGTTGCAGGTTAAAGTGACGAGCATCGGAATGCCAATAATTGCCATTGCAAACACGAGGTTCTTTGGGGTTTTTGTAAAGCAGAATAGATCTCCAGCTTCCTTGTTGTTTTCGTAAAATACTGGCATAATTACTAGATACAAATATACCGGAACTGCTGCTAAAATAAATTTGACGTGAGTCAATGTAAAGACTCTAGCGATTAGAAAGGGGAACAAGACGGCTATCAGTCTCTCTACTGCAAGTATGGCCACGAGAGTATAGCTGGCAAGCAGAGTGAAGTCATTCAGGGCTACATTAAACACACTCCAGTGCAGCATCGACTTTCCGTATACTTCGCTAAAGAAATAGACGAGTTTCTCCAGAAATTCGAACACAAGATGAAGGCAGTCGGATACAGTGATGGAGACCAAGAGGATGTTTGTCGCATCTCTAAGTCCGTGGCGAGTTAAAATCAAAACCGTTATGATGTTTCCAACAATACCACCGATACAAATGATTTGCCTCAGAAAGTTGTGTATGAAGGTGTAAAGTAGGAAGCTTAACACATTGGTGTGAATATTGAATATCAGTGAGTCATCATTGTAGCTCTCTTGAAAATCATTTGAAATGTTTTTGTAATTTGTTAGAATACCTATATCCGATGGTATCATTAGATTATATATAGGTTTTGACATTTCTACAATAGAACAGATATACTAGAATATAAGCATAGTAATATGGTTCATACTTGTTATTGCTCTCTTAAAGTAAAATTAGTTTAGCCAGCTTTGTAGTTTAAAAGTCTTTACATTTACTAATCTGCATTTGTCTGGGATGTTTTTCTTGGAGAATTTCTTTGTTTTCAAAAGTTAAATGAGATAATAATAATTACGTCTTACAGTTTTGTCGTTATTTAATTGGCAAACACCGATAATGTTCGCGGTCTATAGTTTTTAACCTATTTTTGCAGTCTAATTTTAAAAAGCGATGTTCAGTGTGATAATTATCAAGTATTGCACAGAACCTTAAATTAGTTTGGTCGTCTATAAATCTTCTGCAGCCTCAAATTGGTTTGGCCGTCTGCAATGATTCAGCATCATTAAATTGGTTATACCGTCTAAAATCTTATCCCTAATGTAGATTGGCTGTCCTTCATTCTGCTGCACAGTGAAGTTTGGTTTTCTGTATTCAATAGGAAATAAGAAGAAAAACTGTTTCAATTAAAATCAAAATTAAGTGATTCTAAAACTGATGGATTATATTTAAAAATGTTTTTTTTTAATTAAAAAAAAATCTAAACACTCATAAATAATATAATAGACCAAGTCACTCACTGGATGTGGAACGCTGAGATCGATGTACAACAGTCTACAGCAGTGTAAAAATCGTGTGGTGATTAGCGCTGTAAAAAATATTTTATGTGATGACGTCATTGTTTAGTGTGCATCGGTGCGCAAAATACAACCCCTGTTATTAAATACTTTGCATACATTTCAGAAAGTTTAATATTTCGTATTTATCAAAAAAGGACAAGTTAGTTGGGCCCTAAAAAAAGTGGGCGCCGCAGTCGCCACGGCGCCCCGGCACAATCTAGTCTAGTTATTATTATTATCAAAATCGGTAAATCAGAATGATTGTCTGAGCTGAAATTAAGACACCCGAAAAGCTATGCTTTCTTTAAACTCCCCGCCAATCTCAAAACATCATATTCAGGCTAATGACGGGCCAAAACAAACTTAGGCAGCACATGTTCCAAAAATTTCGAATAGGAGAAGGCCAATGTGCCCCTGTGGGACAGCTGCAGAAAATGCAGAACATGTGCTGCAAAACTGCCCTCTATACCACCATTCCCGAACAACAGTTTGGCCCCAGAAAGCTACCCTCGACAATAAACTGTATGACGGGCTAAACTAATTGACAGACACAGCGCAGTTCATCACAGATACTGGGCTTAAGTTCTAAATTCTTATTCAAAAAGATGTTGCTATTTCTTTTTTCTAATTAAAAAAAAAAAATATAGAATTTTTTTTTTTCAAAAGTCGCTCACAGAACACCCCTCCCTCGACATATTTTTTCCGAGCTTAAGTCCAGGTGAAAATTGTGCTATCTCCAATGTAACTTTTCGGTATTTTGTAACTGAACGAAAACCGCCTGATGGTTTTGTATTTGTTTACTCTACTGTTACTGCCTTAGTTCCTGCAATTTATGTGCATTAAGTAAAACTAGGACTAATAACGCTTAATTTAAATTTTAATCGTTACATTTTGAAAAAGTATAGATTAATTTCATTAAATAATCTTTAATTTCGATTAAAGCCAAACGTATCAAGGTAAGTAACAGAAAATATGTAATTGATGTTTCTTATTGAGTTATTTCCCTTTTTTATAGGGCTAGAGAATTGATATGTTTAACTATTTTTTTCAAAAGCCACGACTATTTACAGCTATAGATTATATTAATACGCCGGAGAAGTTTGTACGTTAAGAATATATTAATAAGGGTTGTTGGTCGCGCGCTCTATTTTTTTGAAAAGCCCAGTAACTTATCCTAGTTCTTGTTTGATAAATATGAAACATTAAACTTCCTGAAATGTACTTAAATTATTTTATAATTATAAATCCTTAAATGCAAATTTTACATCGGTCCCTTTTCCTAAAATAAAATATTAGCTAGAGCAATGCCGTTTTATATTTCTTTACGCGAGTAGCACCACACGCTTTTTCAACTGCTATGGACTATTGTGCTATGTTCCTCTGTGATACAGACCTTGTGTTCCGGGCTATTATATCGTTTATTAATTTTGTTAAATTAAATTAAAAAATAATATAAAATTTGTAATTTTTAGGGATGAAAATTATTTTAAACGATATTTAATTTTTAAAAATTTAACCATGTACGAAAAATTACTTGTTAATTACCGCAGCACTAAGTATAACTAATCACGATTTTACATGATAGTATGAAAAGTCTGCTGGACAATGGTAGATAATAAAAAAAATAAACATTAATATCTGAAAATATAAATTTAAATAATTTAAAAGTAGATCGCATATTTCAATCTAAAAAAAAGATAATTAACTAAGTATAACTAATCACGATTTTACATGATAGTATGAAAAGTCTGCTGGACAATAGTAGATAATAAAAAAAATAAACATTAATATCTGAAAATATAAATTTAAATAATTTAAAAGTAGATCGCATATTTCAATCTAAAAAAAAGATAATTAAATAAAATTCCTTTATTAAACATGTATTATCTTAACGCAAAGCACCATTAGTAGAGTCTTAACTATCGCTACTCAATCCCAACTCAATATGCCCTTATTAGAGTCTAAATTATCGCTAGAAAAGCCCAACTTAATGTATCTTTATTAGACTCTAAGCAATCGCTATACAAACCAAACGCAATGAGTCCTTATTAGAGTCTATATAATCGCTAGACAAGCCCAACGCGATGTTTCCTTATTAGAACCTACATGATCGCAATCCAATCACACCATTCATAGTACGTCGTAGCAGAGTGTCTGTTTTTTTTCAATTACAACATTTTCCATGACACATTTTTGGTGAATATTTAATTTTCTTTAAAACGAGGAAACTATTAGGAACCTATGAAAGTTGAGTTGTTGTTTTTTCTTGATGTTATATTTAAAAACCTGATTGTTAAATTCCTGAATTACTGGCATTTTCACGCAAGAGATTTTCAGCCTTTACTTTTAACAAGATATTCTTAAATATAGTGTTTCTTTCAGAAACAAATAAGTCCAAACTTGACACTGCCTTGAATATGTGCAAGCGGCTACAAAGGCACAACGCTTATGGCTACATATTCATATGTGTACGCTTTTATTTAGTCACTGCAGTCTTTTAAAAACGTGAAGAATATTTATCTTAATTAAACATTACATTTTCAGAGATGTTCAAAAATATTGTCATTCACTCAAAAGTGTATGTAAACAATAAAAAAGTTTTAATGTCTTTATGAGCTAAATATCCCAGTAAGAAAATAACGTCACTAATTTCCCAACCCGCATTCAAGTAAAATTATAACATTTTATAGCATCATTATGTGAGCCTTTAGCGTTTCCAAAGCTCTACACTGTGATGTGACAGTTAGGTTAACTGACGCAATTTAATATAACATTTCCACAAGTATTAAAAGTTTAATGGATTTGTCCGTTTAACGTTTTTACATTTCTCTTTTAAAAAAATTAACAATTTGTAGGTTTTTTTTTTTTTTTTTTTTTTTAATGTTTTTTTTTACGATTTTACAAAATTAGAAAGGAAATACACAATATTCTATTTAGCTAATACACTTATATGATTAAAAGATCACAATCAAACGAAACTTTTTACATTTCTTACCAATTACATGAGTGTCTACTAACTATAACAATTTGGTATTACTACATCGAGACAGAATGGTGTCTGAATATCATTAGAGTTGACATTAAAATACCGAAGTATTCCAAGTCCCATCCCTTGATGTGTTTAATTACAAGATTTTATGGGAAAATAAGAGCTTGCAGAAACAATTTACAGTGTGGGTTTTCCATTGAAATGAAATTATGAATCTCAAAAATATGTTTTCGTAAGATTGTAAAATTTAACAAGAATCCTGGAAAAGCTTACGATAATGTCAAACAACGCAACTTAATTTATGTACTTCAAAATAATGTTTTTTATGCTGTAGTCAATGTTAAACATTATCTCATAGAAATAGAGTTTGTAAATGTTTTAACAATCGCTCAAGTAACTCTCTAAAATACAATGATCAACATCGTTGATAAGAAACTAAAGGCCTTGCACAAAGGAATATATGATTAAACCAAACTATAAACCTGATGATACTTGTTTTCAGATATTGAATTAACATAAACAGGAACTGTTTCAAACTTTTTTTATTGTGTTATAAAATTTTGAATTTCACATTTGAGGACACGGTTATTTCGAAGCAATTTAAAAGAATTACAAATAATTTAGAACATTTTCAATAAAAGTTCGTATATCTTTCAAATGTTTATAAGACTTCGTAGTTAAAACGTTAGTTAAGGATTCGGATAAGACTTAAAATTAAAAGTTATGTCATACCTCAGACAAAAAAAAGAATCTGTGTTAGGATGTGATTCATTGTTAAATCCGAGTAAATTCATTCATGTGCTTTGTGTTTCAATATTTACCTTTATAAATTATAATCTGAACCTAAAAAGGCGATTATGCAGTAAACAGTTCAGGAGCTACCGCGTATATAAAACATAAGCATCAGATTCAAATCATTTATACTTTAAAAGCATGAAATAGATTGCAACCATATACGATTTTCAGTTACGAAGGTAGAGTTTGAAACTTTTTTTGTATCAGTGATATTTTAAAGTTCTGAAAACAAGGATAGGAATTTTCCATATATTTATATTAGAAGTTGGTTTTTACATCAGATTTCTAATTAAACACAACAAAAATCATGTTTAAGAAAAGGTATTTTCCAGTAATATTTTCAAAAAACAAGATGACTAAAAGTTTTAACTGAAGTATTTTCTCTTCCAAGGACGAACTAATGGAATCGAAGGGAAATTTAATTTTTGTGCCGAGGCAAATACATACACGTTAACGAGTGAAAAGCTAACCAGCGACCTTTTTTGCGGTCTTGCTAATTCGAAGAAAAGTTGTTGTAGAAAAGTGAAATTTGTGCGCCTAGAGATCTGTCCATAGGTTGGGTGAAAAGCATTTGACTGAAGTTGTGAAAAAATATAAAATTTTGTAAGACTAAAAAATATATATGTGCTAAAAATTGACTATAGGCAATGCTGGAACCATGTCGTACGAGCTTGACTATTTGTGGAAACTACGATTCTATTTCATGGGTTTTTTATGTCATAAGCTTCTAGGTGTGACTATATAATAGTATAATATATACAATTTTATACACAAAAAAATATATACAATATATAAATAAAAAATATATAATATAGGTAATAAATGCCCCGGTCCAGGCATTACCACTCTTGCTAACGATTTACGCAATAGCTGAAGGACGATGTAAAGTTGAAATTTAATTGCAATTTCTGTATCAGAAATTGGCTGCAAAAAGCTTTTTAAGAAACATTTTTAAAAAAACGAAGTACATAAAATAATTGTGTTAGAAGACACTAAATTTAATCTTTACTTGTGAACTAATACTAATAAAAGTAGACGTTTCGGTTAATGCCTTCATCAGTGATAGTGTCCACATGAAAAATAGACAAATAGAAAGATTTGCTAAGTTGGCTCCATATGGAATTAATCAAATCCATATTTTTACCTAACTTCAAAATAGTTTTCCAGTTGTGGATTTCATTGTCACATTCGTTACTTCAACTTCCTCCTTCTCCCCATACCATATGTCCCTGATTACTTTTTGTTTTTCATTTCTTTTTCCTTTTTGTTATCATATAACATGTTTTAAGATTTATGTAAATACTTATTTCATAATATTGTACTGATGAAGGCATTAGCCGAAACGTTTACTGTCGTTAGTATTAGTTTTAATTACTATTTACGCAATAAGTTATAATATTTTTTATCAATTTCTATTACGCTAGATGCAATGGAATTTTTCCTAAAATAAAATGTTCTATTATTTTTAACGTTATAGTAAAGAGGTTAGTGTAAATAATATAATTTCGTTTTAACAAAAGTTTTTGTTGAGGAAATTTTTTAATGTGACAGAATCATTAACTTCAGTTTTTCTTTCATCTTTTTGAAAATATTTAAAATAAAATGGAACGTTTTTAAGTTAAATGTGGAATTTGTATTAGAAAAATTTCCATGAATATATATATATACACATGGAAATATATATACTAGGAATTTACCCGCGCTTTGCTGCGGAAATTAGGGTTGCAGCTAGCGTTGCAAACTTGCGTAACACCAATTAAAGACACCACTTTAGTTTAATCTGCATGAAGATGGATATACTAAATATATCAACTTCAACCATTCAGGCTCCTACGTACACAAGAACTTGGAGATTTAAAGATGCGTCTTTTTTATAAACCTCATATTGGGAAAAAACCTATATTTCGACAATCGTTACCCTAGTGAGAGGTGATTTAATCTTACCATCACGGGAAGAAATGGGGGGGGGGTACTCAACAACTCCCCAAAGTTTCAAGCTTCTTCCTACACGGAAACTTGGAGAATTAGCTTTGATTCAGTTTCATATCGCCCATTTTAGGGGGGGAAAAAGGTTTTGGGCCTCCGGCAGCCCATGAGAGGAAATTTTTAAAATGTATATAATTATTTTTCCTTGTCAACCTACACGGGAAATAAAAGAATTAAAGATTTTCAATTTTTTATATTTCATATTAGAGAAAAAAGTTTTGAGGCCCGGCTTCCATGAGTGTGTATTTCCAAATTCTTTTACACTAACTTTCGTTGTGATAGGTACTTAACAATTTTCCAAAAGTTTCATGCTCCTACCTACACGGAAATTCGGAGAATTGATGATGAGTCGGTTTTAATATAAGAAAAACTATATTTGGGCCCCCGGCCCCCATGAGAAAGGAGTTGTACCATTTTTTTTAGCAAATTTACGTCGGGAGCGCGTACTCAAAAAATTTCCAGTTTCATGCTTCTACCTATACGGGAAAAAGGTGAATTAGGGATTTTTAATTTTTATATAGCTCATAAATGGAAAAATGATTTTGGGGCCCCGGCCCCCATGAGTAGTAAATTTATCTTTTTTCAAATTATCGTAGGAAACATGTAGTCAAAACATTTCCAAAGTTTCATGCTTCTACCTACACGGGAAATAGGAAAATTGGTTATTTTCAATTTTTATAAAGCAATTATAAGGTGGGAAAAATATATTTTTGGTCCGGCCCCACATGAGCGAGATTTTTAAAATTCTTTTGCGCCATTTATTGTCGTGAGGGGGTAACCAACAACTTCCCCAAATTTCATGCTCCTACAGGCACGGAAAATTGGAGAATTAGTGATCAGTTGGTTTTTAATATAAGAAAAGTTATATTTCGGCTTCCGGCGCCCCGTGAGAGGGATGTTTTTTAAAAATGTGGCCAACTTTTGCCGAAAGCGTGTGCTTAAAACATTTCCGAAGCTTCTTGCTTCTATCTATACCGGAAATAGGAGAATTGGTGATTTTTAATTTTTATAAAGCTCATGTCAGGGAAAAAAACGTTTTATGGGCCCCGGCCCTAAAGAGTCGGAGATTTATTTATTTTTTTCAAATTATCGTCGAGAGCATGTACTAAAAAAATTCCAAAGCTTTATACTTCTACCTACATGGGAAATAGGAAAATTGGTGATTTTTAAATTTTATAGAGCCCATATCAAAAAAAATTATTTTGGGTCCCCGGCCCCACAAAAGCAAAATTAACAAAAATATTTTTCACCAATTTGCGTCGATAGTGGGTACCCAACAACTTCCCAAAGTTTCATGCTTCTACCTACACGGGAAGTTAAAGAATTAGTGATTAGAAAAAAAACAGTTTTTGGGCCCCGGGCCCCACATGAGCGAGATTTTAAAAATTCTTTTTCGCCAGTTTACGTAAGAGGGGTACCCAACAACTTCCCAAAGTTTCATGCTTCTACCTACACGGAAATAGGAAAATTGGTGACTTTCAATTTTTATAGAGCCCATGTAAGGAAATAATTTTTTTTGGACCCCGGCCCAACATGAGCGAGATTTATAAAATTATTTTTCGCGAATTATCGTCGTTAGTAAGTACCCAACAACTTCCCAAAGTTTTATGCTTCTACATACACGGAAATAGGAAAATTGGTGACTTCCAATTTTTATAGAGCCCATAAAAGAAAATAATTTTTTGGGCCCCCGGCCCCACATTAGTGAGATTTTAAAAATTCTTTTTCGCCAATTTTTGTCGTGAGAGGGTACCCAACAACTTCCCAAAGTTTCATACTTCTACCTACACGGGAAGTTGGAGAATTAGTGATGAATCATTGAGTGAGTCAGTCAGTCAGTAAGTCAGTGATGGCTTTCCCTTTTATTAGTATATATATATTTATATATATATATATAAATTGATTAGAAATATATATATATATTCAAATAGATTAAAAATGTAAATAAGTCTATTGAAATTTTGTAAAATATCTTCGGAATCCTCAAATGAATTTGGAGAATAAATAAAGCTAGCCCCTAAAAAATGGTATTTACTATCGAAACGCGAGAATAGCTTTCTTAATGTAGTAATAATATTCGTGAACATGGTTCAGCTATAGGTTTTATTATATTGTTTTTGAATTACTTTTTAATTTTTGATAATATATTTTCAGCTGTGCAAAATGTAAGTAGTTTTTTTTTTAAAATGTGTATCACATAAAGTAATTAACTACCCTACTCTAGGATTAAGAGCGTTTGAGTTTGATTTATTCTTCAGAAAATTTAAACATGTTATTATAATGACACAAAATGGAACTGCTACACATTTGTTTCCTTACTGTTACTTTTTAAAAATATTTTTACAGAAAAAGTAAACTTTTGCAACAAAAGAGAATAAAAAAGAAATAATTTTCCAGCCAAGATCGTGCTCAGTAACATTGTGTTTTGCTAGGAAAAAGTTCAGTTCCTGATGTCTGCTGTTTGACCAGTTAAGGAATTGAACAAAAATGACTACTGCTGCGAATGGCCTCTCATATCCTTACCGAGCACAAGAATCGTCTAATGTTAAACTTTCTGAACAGAACGCCATTCAAATCTTAATAGGAAAAATAATATTCCCGTCTCTGTGCATTTGTGGGTTTGCCGGCAACGTCATCAGTTTCTGGGTTCTGAAACATCATAAGTTCCGAGTCTCAACGAACGTTCTCTTGTACTCCATGACAATCTCAGACACTATTTATTCATCAACCGAAGTTTTTTACTACCTATTGCAAGCCACCCAAGACGTGGACCCTTTCACAGCCAACGCATTGGCCGCATTTTATAGGTACATTGCATTTAGATGGAACCACCTGTCCTTCTATTTCAGCCTCTGCACACTCGCTCTAATATCACTGGAAAGTCTTGTGATTTTTTGTAATCCTGAAATGGGAGCCCAAATATTCACGCCGTACCGTATGAAGTGGTCAGTTGTCTTTCTGGCTGCAAGTACGTTCGTCTTCTCCTTTCCGCGTTTGTATTTATACGATGACTTCACACTAGTTAATCGTATGTTCATGAACACCAAATCTATTTTCTTTAAGAAACATGAGAACATTGTTAATTACCTGAATGAAATAAATAGGCATGTTGTTTTGTACCTCCCTGTAACAATAATCGTTTGTTCTACAGCAGTTGTAAATATTTCTTTACTTGCTCGTAAGAAGGATACGATGTTGTCCCCTCTTGTCATAACAAGTAATGCTAAAATATTGAAACATGTGAAATTATTTTCTTGTATTTTTACGATTAGGATATTCAGTATGAGTTTAATTATTTTATTTTCTGTCTTAAATACAATAAGTGTAGATTTGAGATGCAGCTCTGAAACACTCAACATTTTGAATTTCTTATCCAAGCTCTTAATCAAAAGCTTTCACTCAATGAAGGCCTGTATTTTTGTATTTATGTGTTCAAGAGTGCACAATGTTTTTAGGAAACGATTTTCTTGTACATCTAATTAGATAATTTAACATATATCTTTAAATATAAAAAAATATTAACAAGATTAAAATTTCCAGGCAGGAATAAGCGCATCCTAAAAATATGCAAAGTATATCTTTAGCCGATATAGACATATTTCTGAAACATTTAAAAAATATACCGTATATACTCGTTCTAAAAAAAACAACGTTTTTTTGGAAAAATTCTAGTTACAAATCTTTGGGGGTCTACTTAAGAGCAGGTAATAGGTAATTTCTTATTTCGCATTGAATTTCGGTGTCTTCAATGTAGATCATCAATTTTTTTGTCTACATTTTACAAGATTCGAGAGCTCCACCAAGAGATATAAAATATTATTAAGCATCTGCACTTTAAAAATGTATTCATTTCATTTATTCTTGAGAATCCTTTAAAAATTGTTTTATTGCGTAAGTTTGCAACACCGAATTTTCTTAGGTTTCTACATAAGAACTAATGAGAGACAAAAATCGGCGACACTTCGTGTCAGCTTACTCGCTTTCTATACTATTCTCTTCCACAAAGAGAAAGGGCTAATGAATAAATGAGCTATAGAACCAGTATATCAATATATATAATTTGCAATGTACGTTTTGTCTGTCACGTCTGTCTGTCTGTCCGTCACGCTACTATTTTTAGAAAGCAGTGCACCACAAATACTAAATAAATATATATACTTTGGATTTTATTTCCTGATGACGCTACTATTTTTAGAAACCAGCGCACCAAAAATGATTCTTTTCGAACGTTCACATAAAATTGTTTAAATTTGGAAGTAAATGAAAGAAACAAGAATAAATTTTAAAAATGTCGTACGTTGCATCGATCTCAGTAACAATGAATGAATTTTAAAAAAAACAACAACAATGAATGATGTGTTATAAAAACATTAAGTCAGAAACCTACGCGGCAATGCATCAGTTTAGCGTTTGTTTTTCTTTTATACTCTACGAAAGTGCATATTTAATTGTTTAAAAATTAACATATTTAAAATCTTAATTCCCCCTCCCCACCGCCAATTAGTTTTGTTTGATTGTCATTTACATGTAATATTTTAAAGCATCTTAGACTAATTTTCTACTTTAAAAAAACGTTGGTTTTAATATATTAAAGTAAAGGGTGCTGATCTGACGATAATGAAAATGCTATATTTAGATTATTAAACGTGTATATTAAATCGTATATTCGATACTCTAATATTTTCTTTTATCCTGTGAAAAGTTTTACTTCAAAGATTTTATGCCAAATAAATAGTTCTTTGTTATTCATATTTGTAAATATTTTTTTTTGTTTCAGTGCCCTTTAGACTTTTAATATGGGCTATCTTGTTTTTTGTATACAAATTTTGGTTAAATTCCTTTCCTATACACATTAGCTAACACATAAAATTAATTGTATATAGCTCATATTATGAATACATAATTTTATGGCCCGATTGAGTGAAAAGTGTAAAGTTAAAAACACCTTTTCATTTTTAATCTGCACAATATAGATCTAGAATGTATTTGTCATTTTTTGTCGAGATCCTTAATAATTGGTCGTGAAGGGATGATCAGTAAGAGTTCAGTGCCCTATGGTATTTATTAATGGTGGTTAAAATTGTATATACTATCTTTCATTAAAATCAATTATTTTACACAGTAGCTAACTTTTAATCTATTTTTATAGCTCATGTAAGCAAAAAATTGACATTTTGGGCACACGGCGCCTCATGAGCGTTAAATATAAAAAAAGTAATGCTGTCAGTAATCATATGTCCTTTCAATTAATTTTATAATTTGGAGCAATGCATGAAGATGTCCACACATTGTGCACGAATGTTATTTTACAATAAATGTCTATTTAGATGAAAGTCTATATGTACACATCCAAGCACAAAAAATAGACAATTTATCTTTGTTTAAGGGACTCCGTAAAACAAATGTTTCACTAAAATAAAAATAAAAAATGTTTGTAGATAACGGGTATAAAACACGAGTACTGGGACCCCCAACTTCCACATCGGCATACCTACTTCCAACAACCCTCTTTATAATATTGTCATTTGTAACATATTAGTATTAGTTGGTAGAAAATAAGCAGAGCCAGTCCCATTAACCCTCGGATGATTAGAGTGCTCCTCTACGACTCGACGGACGAACACTCATATGTTGGTATATTTTCTTACTTTTTTTTTAGATTACATATTGACATTCTTTTATTTTAAGTTATATCTAGGATTTGTTCCTGTAATGTATAACATAGGTTAAAATCTAAACACAAATATTTCAATATATACACCTTTAATTTTTTTTTCGATAAAAGAAACATGTAAAGATTAATTTTTAGCGTTTAATCTATTGTTTGTGCGTTTGTTAATGTTAACTTTTTTGATAGATACCTTTACCTAAATTGAAATTTAAGTTTTGATGTGACTACATATGTGCGCCTTGGTAATATGTGGTTTAAGATGTTCGCGGAGTGCAATAGCGTGGGATTTAAGAACATGCCGCTAATAAGGGTATTTCTAGTTTATTTAGATTGATAACATAACATCAGTCTAGGAATGAGCATGAAAAGACGTCTTGTCATGATCAAATGCACCTTGCTTGCATGTTATCCATCTACTGATATATAAGCCCGATTGCAGTCTCACCAAATTTTGTTCAATTTCTGAGTAATCAGCTCATTGGATGCATTAGTATTAACACGCCTTTACTGTGATCGCCTCAGTCTTGTCATCGTTGAATGCGATGTATCAAAATAAATACGAACTTATAAATATGGTGCCTTATTGCAGGTAAAGAACAACGCCTATGTTGATCGATCTGTTTAACAATATTACATCCTGTTGTAAATCTAAAAATGTGTGCCGTATGTGTGTGGTTTAATGTTGAGGCATATGTGTCGTCACAGATTATGTTTTATATTTAGTAGGTGGTGTTTAAAAAAAACAAGAAATGGAATCAAATTGAAACTCTTACATTGTTAATATATACACCTGTAAAAATAGTGTTAATGTATAGTCAAACCCATCAGTACACTTACCTGACGAACGTTTTAAAGAAATGCTAACATCAAACTAAAGGCACCAAAAAAAAACTTCCTATTGATTTATGTATGTAATATTTTAACAGTGTAGATGATATATATATAAAAACCAAACATTTCATTTCAAAGGTATTGTCGGTCACGCATATATCTTTACACTCACACACCCAGTCAAATACACTAAAAGACAAGGTAAAATTCATATTGACACACTCACGGATAAATTCAACATATATGTATACACTCACGAACAAAGTGAAACTCAAATTCACTCAATCACATACAAATTAAGACAGACTTGAAAAGTAGACTTTGCTTGAAAATCTTATGGACGTGTCCAAATGATTAAATGGCGTAAGACAATATGTAAACAGTTTTTATTTCATAATACATCAGCAGTTTGACACTATTAATAATTAACTTATCTGATATAAGTAGTTGAAAATGTGTTATGATTACTTCAAAAAGTACCACTGCAGTGAACTTGTGGTGAGCTTTACTTAAATGAGATTTGATCATATTGGGGCAAGTTTGAACAAGATTTCTATACAAGTAAGATACTACTTGATAACGGGCATGCTTCGGACATGATTTAAAGTTTTATTATAAAAAGTATGTTATATATTGAAGGTTGTTTGTACATTAAAAAGCTTTTATATTACTGAAATTTACAAACTTATTTGGCTTAGACTATACTTATACTTATTATTGATATGATTTAGACATTATCTTGACAGTTATCAGATACGACTCTATAGTATTTGAATTGATTTTGTGCAGAAATCTGATGATGTATATGTCGTTGCACGTGACAATCGTTTAAATTATTTTATTTACATAATTGTTTTCTCACTAGTGGACTTAATGTAATCATTTATTTACTTGTACATACTTTTAACAAAAACTTAGAGATAACGCAGTTAGTGCTAAACTAATTATTAACAGAAAAATAACCTTGTGATTTTTAGTCACATGTTGAATTCCCGCTCCTTTTAATAAATTAAAGTATTTTTCGATAAGCATTTTTCAGTCAACGTGTAAGAAACAATATTCCCGATATTAATTAACGCTGAAATAACCTTTTGTTGGTTTCTTTTGTCCTAAAAGTAGGTACTTTTGCTCTTTAAAATATTACGTAAACTTTATTCTATTATAATGTATTCCAAATATGTATTTTAAACAGCTCACTTATATAAAAACCTGTTTAGTGTAATCAAATGCAAACGCTAGAATACGCTCTTAAAAACTGAATGAATGATGGGCATCAATTGAATTGATGTCAGGGCTTCTAATATGTTTATGTGTGATTACCAGTTTTCCTCATTCAGCAAAGATTCGTAGAGCTGAAATTTTTATCAGAAATTCGCAAGTGAATACCTTATTTGTTGCCATATTTTCAAAAAGATAACTGTGCTTAATAACTACGCTTTAAAATGAAATTACATGAACGTGCATAATAATTTCATGCTAAGATGTAGGCTGAAACAGACAGATATCAGTGATTAAAATAACTGTTTGCAAGGATGATGTTTTAATATTATTATTTTTTTAAAGCTTGCTGGACCGATTCAGTGATGACTTCATTTATTTTTGAAAAATAACTCACCGATATTATTTAAATAGCACTGAACACAGAAAATATTTTACACTATTTAAAATAGGCTTAGGTAACTAGGGTTGGTGACACATGGTGCAATAGCTCATTGTGTTAATCCCTGACGACTAAACACAGGGACAATAAACAATCCTTAGTAATGATTGTGAATGAATATCCATTATTCACAAACGCTGAAGGAGAAATTAAATTCAAGGTCGGTAGGTAAAATATTATAAGAAGTTAAAAAATGAGAACTACATATAAAAGAGTAAATTAAAAAAAAATCCATTAAAATTGTAAGTACTACATTTACATGACAGTAATATTTTAAATATGACCAACCTACACTTCATTTACGAAACATAAAAAAATTAAGTTAACATTAAATTACCAATGTACATTACTTTACATTATTAAATACTACAATACATCTCAAATGAAATAAGTTACTAACCATTTTGCTTTGGGTTTGCACAACCAGCAACAATCAGAAAATATCTCATATGTCATATTGTAATATTGTAATGCATCATTGAATATCCACAAAATCAGGACTTGGCTTTCCTGGCCTGTAAGAGATTAAAAGTTTTATATTTACTACTTCATTAGCATCTATTTCTGTCGTTTAAATACTCTCTATTGATATTATGGCAAGATATAATTTTTTAAAAAAAAAAAAACCTTAATCAGTGAAGATCGCAAATAATTTTTTTTTAAATAATAAAAACGTTGAAAAACTCCACTCTCGTGAAGCCACAGACACGTTGATCGTAATAAATATTCGTAAGTTTGCTGAGAGAAAAAAA
>MUZC01001936.1:644112-654928 GCA_002072015.1 Radix auricularia | reverse complement strand
TCAACTCGCGTATTAAAATTAATAATATAATAAAATTATAAAGCTACGGAGTAAACGATGATAAAATGGAATTTATTTTAAAAAACATTATTTTTTAATCGTCAACTCGCCAGAATAATTGAATTTTGCGACGCACACGTTCCCCCTCCCCGTTTTTTCTGTTCAAATAGGGTTTGAGTTACACTCGGCGTACTATTAATGTGGTAATCAAATGCCTTTGACTAGCAGGAAAACTGTCACTAAAAGACCGAACTCGAATTTGTGGGCCGATTAATCGCCCGGTATCTTTGCTACGTCTTTCAAATACCTCTCGTAATATAGGGACATGTACTTCACTAAGCGGCGTGCGCCGATAAGTTTTTGAATGCCTGAACTGAAACAGACTATAAACCGGTGATCAGAAAATGCGGATAGGTCACGGGGTCATATGCTTTTATAGCTTTCTTTGTCTTTATAAGAAACAGACTATAATTAATAAAAATAGAAACAGTTTCGGCCTTGACCGTTGTTGACATCAAACGCCACTGTGTAAGCTGTCGTACAGTCAAAGTCGCTCGACAGCTAATCAGCTGGATCTTGGTATCGCTTTTACTCACCGCGGCAAAGCGAGAGGGAGAGGCGCGTTACCGCGTGTTGTTTTTTTCACTAGTTTTTTTTACTACGTTAGGTTGTTGTTTTTTTTTTTTTGGGTTACACGGTCCTACGGTAGGCGGTTAACCGTTAGCAAGCTTAATTCTGAAATTATTATACCATGTATTTTTTTATTACTAAGGTGCATGCGCTCATCGCATCAGTCTACAGCTGAATCCCGCTAGTACTATTAGTTGTGAACTTCAGTGAAGCCAGGCTATAACGCGTCATGTACGCACGCTTACAGCTAGGAGACTGAAGGCTTGAATGCCAACCTACTTGTCAGCTGGATCGTGGAATCGCTTTTACTCACTGTGACTAAGCGAGAAGGAGAGGCACGAGGCGCGTTACCGCTTGTGTTGTTGTTTTTTACTACGTTACCGCTAGTTTATTTGTTTGGGTTTTTTTTCCTATTTGGTTAAGCGGTCCTACGGTCCTCAATAAAGAGGACCGATCCTGATCTGAGGACCGGTTAACCGGTTAACCGTTAACAAGCTTAGAAACTAATATGTTTGCTCTAATGGTTATAGGTCTAATGGCCCTGTCCATTCTACATATGATAAATCTTCTCATGTTATATTAACTCATTAGCTCCTGATGCGACTAAATGCGTCATTATAGGGGTCCGTACGGATGCGTCCAAATGCGTCTGTTCGCATAACGATGCACTCTCGCATTTTTAGTAAAAAATAGCATCGAAATCTCGCTTTTCTTGAGACTTCCGGCTTTTGTGTGATTCTACGAGATTTTAATAAAAATTACCGGATGTTTTTATCTTCTTTCACTTTCGATCCATGTGTGTATTAGTTTGACGCGTCTCTATCGAGTGTGTATTCACCCGAGGTGTCGGAAATCGCGATATCGGCCTCTAATCGTCATTATTTTGCAGTGCACATTATATTATTATTAGGGCTGCGGAAATTACCGATTAATTTCTCGATTAATCGGTAAAACATTTTATCGATTAAAATTATTTTAATCAATAAAATAGTGATTAAAAAAAAAGATTTTTTTTTAAATTTTCAATTTATTAATAAATAATTAATAATACTTTTGTTTTTTACGTACAAACTACTCCATTTAAGAAAGGGACTCTAAAAGTGTAAACTTTAAAATAACCTGTTTTACAAGGACAATGATATAAAAAAAATAACAACGTTGTTTTTAATAAATTTAAAATAACAAAATTTAAATTCATTGACATTATATTGAACTACTTGTACTTAATTATATCGGCTAACAAAAGTATATTTTTAAATTAAATTACATTAAATAATTAAGTTATGGGCATTTTTTAAAATGCCTTAAGAGGGCACAAAACGTGAAGGAAAACAATATAATTGAAAAAGTGATTATGAGGTCTTAGGAAAAAAAATAGTAACTTTTGAACCACTTGGAATAAAAAGATGATTTTTATGTTTTTGTTAATCATCAAACAATTTCTATACAGCTGTATTACTTTTATATTTTTAAAAATTAATGTAAAATTTTCATCTTACTACCTAAATTTTAATGCGTTATTTAACTTCCTTTTATTGCTGACTATGTTTTAAAAATAACTCAATTTTAAAAAACAATTGCCTGTTTTTAGTACTTACCTTGAAATTTTCAGTTTAATGACGTCATACAATTTATACATCTTTATTTTTAGCTTTAAGAAAATTATCTATTAATTAATCGGTAATTTTTCAAAAGTTAACGATTAAATTTAATTTAATCGATAACAGCCCTAATTATTATTAAACTTAATTCATTCCTGGATGTGTTAATCAATTTATTTTCTAAGATAAATGAATATCTTTAGAAAAGAAAAGCATTTTCATCATGAAATCAAAAACTTAACGAAGTTGCTTCCCTTTTGTCCGGAATGTGGAATAGGTACGGAAGTAGCCCTTCAGGAGCTATTGAGTTAACCGTATCAAAGTATTCATTAACTTTATTGAATTGGAATACATCTTATACTTGAAATTGCAAATTTGAAAAGAGCAAAAAATTATATTTCCTCTTCAACTTCAATTTAAAACTGTTGTATTAAAAATAGTATTACAAAATGTGCATATTTAATGAAATAGTATATTATAAATTGGCTTGATATTAACAGGCATAAGAATTTTAGCTCAGTTATTTAGGCATTAATTTTAAATATCACAGAAGGATACTTAATACAGTCAAGTCATCTGGATTAAGATTATTGTACTTCGTGTCATAATTAATGAAAGTGGAGAGAAGTTTGGTGTCTTTGTATATAAGCAATGTACATAGATATCGAATTTAAAAATGGGTTTACTGGAAGGAATGTTTCAATAGTTGATTTATGTATATTCCAAGCGTACACTTACACATGATGGAATTTAAATAAATCTAGTAGATTCTAGATGTCCCAAATGAGTCTGCATTACCCCAAAGAATTCCCTTTTTACCCAAAATGGGGTAATTTACCTCTGTTCGCCAACCTAGTCTACACACACACACCTAGGCTCCTCTTCCCCTACATGTCACATGTTCCCAACTCCACGAGTTGAGTTCACTCGGGCGCATCACGGGGTCACCAATGTTGTTTGGTCCGTGTGCATAGTAAAAATACTAGTGTGCAAAGTTGCACAGTATCCTTTTTTTGTGTGCAATATTTTACCAAATTTGATGCGTAACATCTCTCAGATACCTGCGCGGGCATGTACCCACGCAGCTTAAAGGGAACATTAGGCGCCACCCATCAACATTGCCAGAGTTTAAAAAAGTATCGTTTAGTTTAGAAGTTTCAGGTGTAATCAGGGAGTATTAAAATCATTGGAATGGGATTGAAATATTCTTGGGGTAAACATTTTTAAAACCTATTCAAAGAGCAGAAAAAAATATTGATGCTGAAAGGTTGAGTATTAAAGGTCTATTGAACTATTTTATAGTAACTAACCTCAAAATCAGCTGAAGTAACAGCAAGACTGATATCTTCTTGTATGCATCTAAACCCAGGCAAGCCAACAAATTTGTACTGTAAATAATACAAAACTATTTGAATGTATGTAAATAGATTTAAAGATAACATTTCTCTCTTAATCATTTTCTGTTACGGAAATAAGTGTTACAATTTTTTAATTTTCCATTAGAATTTCAGGATTTATGATGCAAAGTGAACATTGAAAATCTCACTTACAGGATTAGTGCTGGATGCCATTTGTAAGGATGGGGACTCTCTCAGTTTTTCATGTAGCCAATAGAAGCGAAATTCAGTCTAAATTAAAAGCAAGAGAAAAATAAAGACAAGAAGCATACTGATCACATACTAATTTTGTTAAAAATATAAAATATACTAAATTTTTAAGGAGAAAATACTTTAAAAATGTATTGCTTCAAGCATTGATAGATTATAATTATCATATTATTTCTTCAGTAATCAGATCAGTTTTTATTTATAGTTACTGATTAAATTAAGAAATATATCGAGGCATCTGTTTCTAATTTCAAGCCATGATTTTTCATATCGAATAATTTTCTTCTTTCCTGCTATTTCAACACAGTATTTTATTTCAGTTTTTAATAACTTTTTTTTTCTACATTTGTGTAACCTCTGTGTCATAAACAGTATGTCCATTCCAGCACATCAAATCAAGTATGTAGTAGGTCTGGGAGGCTTCACAGAATAGACAGTCTAATATTGTTGACTCTTGATGAAATCAGAGAATTAAAAAAATGGATCAGCTACTCACAAAATTAAAATGTCAGTCTCAAAGCATAATAAAACTAATAAGCCTCTGATTTTTCATCTTTTAATAACCATTGCCTAGCAATTTCTTTATGTAAGATTTCAGTCCTCATAAAAGTTTTATTACTTGATTTTTAGAAAATAACCTTTATTACACTCAAAGTATTTAACTATTTGTTTTATAAAAAATATGGCTAAACTAATAATAATTTTTAAGTTTCCAGAAAGAATACATTTTCTAAATTGCTTATTTCTTTTTTCTAAAGCCGGGAATTATTCATTATAATTTAAACTTTTGTGGAAATCCTGGGTTTTTGGTTTTAAAGTTTTAAGATGGATTGAGGTTCAATGCAAAAATTTTACACTCGTATGTAGTATAGTTAAAATTTTTATCAAAAAAAATGTTTGCTTACCTTTCTCAGCATTTTTACGATAACCACCTGGAAGATGCGAGGGGAAAGAATTCATGCAATAACCACTTTTTGTATAGGCCCTAGTTGTTCCCTAATGGCAGAGAAAAAATTGAGAGTAAGTACAACTACACCATCAATTTACATTTTCTTAAAATCAAAGCCATTTATTTGGGTCTTTTATCCATGTTTTACTTTGACCATCTTGAAAAATTATTTTAAAAAGTGGGTGAGACTGCAATGAGGCTAAGAAAAAGGAGGTTGAAAAAGACAAAATAAGACAAGCAGCGTTTATAAGCAAACAAACATAAACAACAAGAAGTTAAGAAATTAAAATCTTGGCTGCAATTTTTAATCCAAGAATACATCAACCAGAAAGTGTAAGCTGAGTTTTTGGTTGATGTATAATGGATTACTAATCAATCCTAAGTTTTCAATAACTTCCTTTAAACCTTCTTGCTCACTATGGTTTCCAGGTCTATTGTGCATGAGCCTGCCTTCTGATGCTTGGATGGGCTTTATTTATTATTTTCAGTACATCATCATTTACTTAATTAAAGGATGTCAATTTATTGCTTAAGAAATTAACAATGTCAAACCAAAACCAATAAGATTTTAGAATACCTTTAAATATATTTGTTTAAAGCGATTAATGCACAAAGCAGTTCCTGAATAAAGGGGCTTTAAAAAACAAGAAAGCCAATCATCTGACTTTTTTCAATAAGATTTTCCCCACACAGCAAATACTGTAACATTAAAATCACAAACCTTTGATGCGACAACAAGACATCTCTTTGCTACAGGACACAAAACACAAATCCATTCTTGGGCAAAATCACTAGGCACCTCAACTAACCACTCCGAAAGCATTAGCTGAAAGTAAAATTGGTTGAATTATGACAATAAATTGTAAAGACACTATCAAGTTTTTGTCCAATTAGCTCTAATAATGTGACTTGTCTATTTTGAGCATGCTACAAACCTGGTCCTTATAAAAACGTCCTGGTTTACTGTACTTTTCTTCTACTTCCATAGAGTCATCATTTTTTGACTCCTGTTTAGATTTCGGATCTGAATTCCAACTTCCATCGGTTAATTTTCTGATATGGTTTAAGAAATCAAATCTCCTACTGCAAATGGAGCATCATGAAAAAAGTTAATTATGAAGATGTATATAATTTCTATATGGGACCATCCATATACTACGTACGCAAAAAAGTTGTATTTTTCGTACCCCCCTCCCCTCCTGTTGTACCCCGTACATTTTCGGGACTCCCCTCCCCTATGGGTACATACAAATTTGCTATCCCCATCACCGTGTAGAAAAATCAATTTTATGCCGGAGTCAAAAGATATTGATTTTACTCTTTGGGTCAGTCCCTAAATGACGTCACGCACATAGGGGGGTGGGGGTCACGCATTTGTGACAATGTGTGAAGAGGGTAAGGATAAAAAGTGCAAATTTAAATAAAAGTTCCCCTAAAATATTTGATTGCCTGCAATTTATTTAATGACGTCTTTGATGGCTTCACATGTGTTACAATATTAGAGTGCAGCCTTACACTAAATACATATTAAAATAATAATTAAGTAATTTGAAACATGCTAATTTTCAATTATAAAATACGGCTATTAGGTAGGGTGAGGGCGTCAAAGCTTTTTGACGTCATATTGGAGGGGGGAGGTCTAAGTTTCGTGACGATGGGTGAAGAGAGGGAGGGGTAAAATAGGCAAAAATTACTGACATCATTTATTGTAACGTGTTTTTCATGTTGATATTATTGAAGAAATACAATAGAACATTCAAATTTTATTGTCTCCAACACTGCATGAAGGGGCCGTGCATAGATGATGTCACGCGCCTGGGGTGCATCCATAAGCAAAATGCTGTTTATCGAAGACACCCCTCTTCCTGCTTGTGTACATAATTAATGGATGGCCCCTATCCTTAATTCTATTTTGAATCTAGCAAAATTTTTCCAAGAATCAAGATTTTTGTTTTAAAATAGTACTGAGATAGCATAAGACAATAAAGAAAAAATTTTAAAACTCACAAAAAGATCAGACCAAAAACCATGTTTTAAACAATTTTTTTTTTTAAAATGAAGAAACAAAAAATAGACACACCATAAGAGTTAGAATGTAGCAAGAAGCCTTATTCAACTAACAAACAACAGTGTAAACATATATAAATAAAATTAAACTACTTCGCAGCCATGTCATATCCAAGAGTACAGCAAGCAGAAAGTAATGGTAAGAAAATGTATGGGTAAAGGGAAGGAACAGTGATAGGGGATAGAATAGAGGCACTGAGACAAGATTTAATAACTGAAAGAGTTCAAAATTTAGTAAAGAATATAATTCAAATTCAAGACAAACGTGTTCTAAAGAATGTTGAAAACAACAATCTTACTCTTTTTGATTTTCTAGCAACTGTTTGCGTCTGGCATCTTGATCACTATTAGAGGTTCTCTGCTTGTATTGTGTGAACCTGGGATGTGGGGCTGAAGTCTTGTTTGGTTCATTACTAATCTCAAAACTCCCAGCCATTGCAGCAGTAAGTTCATCCATTGTCTCTAACTTTAAAAAAATAAAATCATTTTTGGAATCACAGTAATACTTTTTTGACAACTCATACAAATAACTGTAAATTTATATGATTCACGATCATCTAGTTATAAGGCACAAATATTTCTCTGCATTATTTGCTTCCAACCCGTATTGAAAACTCATGATTGGTTAGTGATGAGTGATAGAACTTCACTGATTGATTAAGTACATAAACAACATCAGTGGCCTAAACAGAGCCTGCAGAGTGTTGAAAAAACATTTAAAGTTAAAAAATTCAATAAGTGACATAGAGGTCATTTTGGAATTATCATTTTTTAATATAATTATTGTCTTTCACATTATATGGAGGAATGGAGATCAGCTCAGAGAAAAGCTAGATATTTTTTCACAAGAGAAAAGCTAGATATTTGTTCACATCTCATTTGCCAATATGTCAAATATAATGAACCAACAAATGCTGAAAGAGGTACACAGCTTCAGATAGATAGGAGAGGAGCTATTATATCTAGAGATGGTACTTGTGAAGCTGAAATTTGAGCTAGAATTGGGTCGGCAATGGCAGCAATGATGAAATTAATTAAAATATGGACCAGCAAAAACATTAGCCTGCCAACAAAGTTCAGGCTCTACAGAGCTCTCGTTAAAACCATTGTCTTGTATGGCTGTGTTACCTGGACACTACTGAAAACCACTGAAAGGAAGCTGCAGGCATTTTAAAACAAATGCAAAAGAAAAATTCTCCAGATCTCATATCTAAAACACAAAAGATGTATGAATATGCCTCGGACAGAATAACCTCCATTACGGGTGCTCAAGAAACCATTATAGCGACAATTAAGAAATGCATGCTGGCATGGTTTAGTAATGTGCTGCAACATGATAGCCTGACAAAAATCATCCTTTAAGGCACTGCAGGAGGGGAGTGGTGAAGAGGTGAAAAGCGTAAAAGTTGGCTATGCAACACAAAAGAATGAACAGGGCCGAGGTTGAATGAATTACTGGCAGCCCCTCAAGTTAAGCAAATGTGGAGATCATTGTCTGCTGACGTGTCCCTGTGCCTCTCCCCACTACCGCAATGGTCACTGGACTGATGATTATTATTTCTATAATAGAAATTATGCCAACCCAGCATTGGTCTGATGTAAAATAGAATGCTTAGCAAATCCAAGAAACAAAACTGAGGAACCTGATATCTTTGAGAAATGTTTGGATCTATAACATGTTACAATATGTAGGCATGATAGTCGGTGGCCTCCAAGACAGATATTCAACAGACAACAGTAATGAAACCAACTTTGACACTGACCCAAGTTGTGTTAAGCCAAGCTGTTACACTGAGCTACACTTTTACTGTTTGAATTATAATTTAATAATTTATAATATAAAAATTTATTTCACAGGAGAAAAAAAAAAGAAAAGTTATTGGAAACATGGGGCTGAATTCCCCCTCCATTATTCTTTTTTATTTTAAGTTAAGTCAACTGAGTCAGAGTCATATCGTATAGTATAGTCAGGTACTTAAACAAAAAAAGTCAAATTAAATACATCTGACATACACAAAACAGCATATCATAAGAATAGGAAAGAGCTTTCTGTCAGCTTTCTAAATATTCCAATTACAATGAAATGACACCATAAGTGATTGCCATAATTAGAATCATTTTTATTCTCCATGAATTCTAGGTTTTGTTTCTTACTTATTGAAAATGTACTCCACTGCTGCATAATTGAGCTATTTTAAAATCAAAATCAGGTAAAAAAAATTAAAAGATATTAAAAGTAAAAGACTCAAAACGTTTTATTTTGTCGAGAGGTTAATGAGGTACATTTTTTAACTATTGACTATTTTTTTTGAACTGCCAAAGACTTTAAAACAGAAAGTAGACTAAAAAAAACTAATAAATAAAATACAGAATAAGTTTCAAGTTCTAGTAATGATTAACTTAATTTGGCTGAAGCGAAGAATCTCGACCGTGACATCACAACGCTACCAGTTGCTTAGAACAAGGATACTTCCCTTGAATCGTGTTTGTTTTCTTACTTATTTATTACCTCCCCTTGCGGGGAATTTAATTAAAAATTAATGAAAAATAACAGGGGAGGGCCCTCCATCCCCTTATATATTCTAAAAATATAAAAAATGCAGAACTATATTATTTTTTGGATGTGGCTAGCGCTACTACAATTTTGTCGTAGCAGCAGACGACCCGGCTGGATGTTGCTAGCGTTACGACATGTCATAGCGCTAGTCAGGAAACTAGTGCTACGACATGTTGTAACAGTAGACGATCCAGCGGGATGTTGCTAGCGTTACGAAAAGTTTGTTGTAGCAGCAGACGATCCGGCGGGATATTGCTAGTGTTACGACATACGCCACTCTTTGCAGTAACCACTTGGAAAGAATTAAGTCGCAATAATATCTAGAACTCTTCTTTATATTGTATACACATTTATATTATAATACGACATTAATAGATCCGGGCTTATTTGTGTATATTAATTCTAAAATCTAAATTAATTTAAATAAATTATTTAAATAGATTTAAATTTAATATTGGTCTACCGATTATAAATATGTCGGCTGAATCAGCTACAGTATACTATACTATAATTGTGTAAGTGATGCCGATGCCGAGTATTAAAATTTAGCATACCGTAAAGTAAAGCCGTAAATGAAAATCCTCAAGAAATGATTCACGCACAATCGCAAGAATGTAAAATAATTTGTTTGGTGTGGAATAATAAAATGTACCGTGTGCAGACTTGTCACTGGAAACAAATCCATTCATCCTTCAACTTCATTTTGACTCTTATGACTATTACTATTGGCATTGGCGTATTAGTATTGCTTTATTCTCGCTGATCGTTGTTTCATTCATAAAGGTTGGCCGTGTGTAAATTTTATGTAACTATTGACTATTGGTTAAAACTAACAATTATTATTGTAAGTCAAAGCGGAAGTTTGTTGTGAGTCATAATTATTCATATGTCATCTAGAACTTGTAAACATCAGTATAATTATAAGTATCAAAAACTTCGTTTTGGCAAAAATGAATATCGGCCGGTAGACCGACCCCTAAGATTTAATCAACATATCTGCTTTTCAGAATAATAACAAAAATTATCAGCACACTCGTGATTTTTAAAAAAAAAAAATTAATGAAATTTAAAATAAACAAAACTTGAAGGCAGCGGGATTCGATCCTGTTATCAATTATCAATAGTGTCATATCATTCACAAACTAACCCGACTATCCATTCGTCTCGCGAAGCTGTTGAGCATATTCAATTTTTTTAATTTATAAATGTTTTTCATTTAATGGATGGAATCTAAATTTTTTTTTTAACCTTTAAAATTCATTAATAGGCTTACTTAGTAATCATAATATTTTATTATGAGAACTATAGTTTAGTTTTCAAGTATTAGTATTAGGATAATTGAAATGCAAAAAATTGTTAACAACATTGTTGTAACAGCAGACGATCCGGGGGGGGGGGGGGGGGG
>MUZC01001936.1:617168-631448 GCA_002072015.1 Radix auricularia | reverse complement strand
TAACATTTAAGTGGAGAGATAATAAACACAGCCTCTCTTGTTTCCAATTACATCTCATTGAATGGATTTTAATTTGTTAACAGAAGAACATAAGTTTAGTGAGTTTTAGACCATTGCTTGTGAGACAACCAGATATATATAAAAGTAATAAAAGCATATAATAACTTTATGTGCAATTTTGATTACAGTGACCAGCTTAAACATAAATGCAACACCCTAAATGAATGGCCTAAGAAAAACACAAAGGTATTATAAAACACTTTTCTTCCATTTGATTGAAATTACTAGGATGAAAGTTGTATTCTCTTCCATGGTGGAGTAAAGAAAATCCTATCATAAAGGAGTTGATTCGCCGCCCAACCGTTACCTCCAGATACATTTCACAGAGCACTAGGTGGATTGCAACATGTTGATATTATTCCAATTTCTTTAAATGTTAATACTATAGCACACACACGCTTACATGCCTGTGCAGATTAAAAATATTAAATAGAAATTGTGAACTGTGTGCTAAATCTTGAGGGAAGATAAAATAGAAATTTCAGATGTGACACTTACCTTACTTTATTTAAATAAGACAAGAAAATTTCATGTGGATTATCAGTTATAATTGTGTGCATTCATATTTATGTTGGAGAAAAATTATTGCCAATTTTTATTGTGGTAATGTGAATTTTGAAAGGGAATCTTTGAAGGTAAGGCATTTTTCAAAAATGTTTCCCCTTTTTATATACTTAACCAAAAAAATTGTAAAAAAATCATTTGTAGTTATAATTACTTAATTTTTTCAGGAAAGATACAAAAATGAATTTACTTTCCTTACAAAGTAAAATTATAATTTTTTTTTAAAAACTGTATTTTTTTCTTTATTTGGATCTGATGAAAAAAAAAATTAAAAATTATTTTTTAACAATATGGTCATGTAATTTATTTTTCAAATTCAAAATACTAAATCAAATGTTGACAAACCATTAATTTTCAAATACCTCATTCATTTTCCTACAAATTAATCTATTACATGATTAACTTTGGACCTCAAGTTTTAATGTTATTGAGCTTTTTGTAGGGTCATTAAAAATTTGACAACAAAGGGAGAAAATCAAGGAATGTAAAGAGTTAAAGCAAAATCTATGGGAAAATGCCTGGGAGGTCAGTTTACAAGTGGGTGGAAGGTGATTTTAGTATGTATATTGAATATTGGTGTTGTTATTGTAGATCATCAAGTTTTTTGTCTACATTCTACGAGATTCGACTGCTCTACCAGAAGCTATAAAATATTATTAAACATCTGTACATATCTTATTAAATCATTTTATTTATTTTTGTAAGTTTTAAAAATTGTTTACAAATTATGTTTTCAACAACGAATTTTAATGTATGCACTTTCGATATTGTTTACCAAAGAAAAAAATCAGTAACTCTTGGGGTCTGCTTACGAGCGGGTTACACACTTTCTATACTATTCTCTACTAAAAAGATGTGGGTCGGCTTAAGAACGAATGGGCTATATAACAAGTATATACAGTTATCCGCTCCAGACACCACAAGGGGAGGGAAATTTCTGCAATGTAGGGTTCTTTATTCATATAATATAAGAAAAAATTGGTGCAAATAAGACGTAATAGATGCTGACATATAATTGTAATAAATTTAATTGACTTGGTTTCACCATACCTGGCAACCAAGTCAAAGCTGTATCGTTTTCTCTGCCTCTATCAATTTTTTAGTGAATATATAGTATTTGAAAAAAATTGGAGTTAGAGTGAAGCCTCTGAAGTCATAGTGCCAAGTGAGGGATGACTACAGCATTCACCAAATACAGTAGGACCTCTCTGAGTCGAACTTTCCTAAGTTGAAAACCACCCTATATCAAATTAATTGTTAGTTCCCGGCCAAATTCTGCGCCTATTACGCCATTTTCCCAAACTGGAAAATTCTTTAAGTTGAATTTTTTTCCGGTCCCTTTGAGTTTGACTTAGATCCAACTGTGTTAAAGATATAGATAAATTTATTTTTGCTGTTTATTTAAACAAAATTTCTATTCTATTTTAATGGGATAATAACTTTAACTTTAGCTGAGCAAAACTATATAAGATTACAACTTAATTACAAGTTTATTTTATTAAACTTTTTTTATTACATGAAGATGTTTTAAAATTTTAAAGAACATTTCATCACATAGTATAATTTATTGCAGCTATAAGTACCACAAAAAAGAAGATGGCCATTATTTCTAATAAAAAAAGTCAACTTGAAAACAAGGTAATTTATCTAGCAGTGTAGCAGACAACATTGTACTGAATCCTTCCTTTTTCTTTAAATTCATGACACTTATAATAATCATAATAATAATTATAATGCGTCAATAATGCAAAGCCATCACATAATGTTTCTTTCCCCATAAATAAACCCTTTACTCTTTTTTACCTCAAGTTATGATTAGCATTTAAAGGTCTTGGCATGTTGATCAGTTTTAAGATTATTTATAATTTTTTTCAGTACTGTAAGTTGAAGTTATTGCCCAAAGTTTCCAATATTGAGCACATGGTAAGTGCATGTATTATGTTTGGCCAAGTCTATACATGTTGTTTTGATGTAGAGATATGTTAGTTATGAAAATGAAAAAAATGATAAGCTGTAAACTTTCATAGAAGTATTAGGGTTCACAGACAAAACGGCCCTTGTCAAAACGGCCTTGAGCAAAACAGCCTCCGTCAAATTGGTCATGGAATATTATTATTTTTACTCACCAATTCAGTTTCAGTTCACAAAAAACAATAAAATAACATCAAAAGAAACAATTTAATAACAGTTAAACTATATGGTTGCAGGTCACAATTGTTTGTTGAGAAGAAATAATATCAGAACATCACAAGAAATAATTGTTCAATTTGAACACTTTCTTAAAAGGTGAATAATAAGTTGAACAAAGGTTAAAATTAACTTAAAATGCAAAAAATAATTTTAAAATTTTGTTTAAAAAAATGTGTACAATTTGTCTGGGGCCATTTTGACGGGTCTCTGAGTATTAGAAGTGAGATAACACCGTAGAAAAGATCTAAGGAGAAATAACCAAAGCCGTTAATGTTAAAAGCTGTCTCTCTTAGTGTCCCAATATTAACAAAAATATAGAAAAAGCTATTAAAATCAGAGAATATCGCCTAGAAAACCTTCAGTTAATTCCAATCTAAAGAGGGACCTTGGACATCATCCCATTTAAATATCAGTGGGGAAAGATTGAAATCCAAATCTCAAGCTAACTTACAATGAAAATGAAGAATAATAGGGGACAGTAAAATAATTAATAAAACTTATAGGTTTGGTTAAGTTAAGAGACAGATAGTGACTAATCCTTTATTGATGACCAAATAAATAGAGCTGTCCCCTTCAAAGTTTGTCATTGTAGAAGAGGTTTTGAAAGGTTTTGCAATGCTTATAAATCACCTACTGGAAAAACTACAGGTGCTGAACTCTTTTTGGTCAAATTGCCTTGTGATGTTGCATACCTATTGACAGACATGCAGGTATCAGTTCAGGTGTCTAACTTCTAAATGAAGATTTCATAATGCTCAGTAACTACCGTGAAAAATTGAAACGGGGGGTTAACCACGCCAAGATAATATATAGCTAGGTGTCCCTTTGGATAGACAGCCCAATTTTATAATACCATGTTATAATCTAAAACAGGCAACAAGACCACTAAATCTTTTAAAAGGCTGGGCAGCGGTAAGGCCACTCAACCCCAAAAGCTGCATATACTTTTGGGGAGGTTACACTTCTATATTAAACCTCTAAATCTTAGAAGAGAGGAAGCAATTACGGTTGAAGTTACAGATGAATAGACTTGCATCATCCAATTATTAAAAGAAAGGAGGCCAAACCCTGAAATTTTAATAGTGAAGAGAAACATCACCTAGCAAGAGATGGATAATAGTTGCAATTTATATGTTTTTCATATAACCATCAAAAAATTGTTTTAGGTCTAAATTCTTCACCATGGCTGAGGGCCAATCGGCACATTCCCTTAGCCACTGGATATGAATGATGATTCTTGAAATTACACTAAAGAGTTAAAAATTTATCCATACCCTTTTCTGTCACTGAGCACAACGGAGAGCTCGAAGTTATTATGCCAATGTCAAGAAACAAAGCTTACAGCTGTGTTGCGAGGCGATGTTTGAAAAGAAATTGGGAAATGAATGGGCACAAACATTTTTAAAAATTAAAAAAGTAATGTCTTAGCTGGGGCTTGAACCTACGACCTTCCGTGTGTTAGGCAAGTGTAATAGCCACTACACTACGAAATACATGCTATTCTGTTGTTCTAAAAGAACAAAGTAATTGACCTCAATTGAACACATTGTTGGTCTCGATGACCCCCCACCCTCTGCATTGCCTTTTCTTGCCAGCTGATTGGTCGGTGGGGTCAGACAGCTTGGTGTCCGGCATGGTTGAACTATGAGGAGAATTATATATATATAGATATTATTACAATGGATAATTAGAGACATATCTAATGTATAAAATAAATCATAAATAAATATAGATTTTGGAGAGAAATGCTTCCATAATTTGGTCATGTGCAGACAAAAAAACAAAAATTCCTGCCAATGGCATTGCTCCACTGAAATAAATTATTGCATTATTGTTAGTAACACAACCAACATTTTTTTTTTATACTTTGACTTTAAAAGTTTACAGTTAGTCTTATAAATTTAACACCATTGGGGTTAGCAAAAAGAATTTTTTATGAACAAATGAAATCCTGTTAGTTCAAATGATAATTTTTTTTGCTTTTTTAAAATTCATTTTAAGAGGCAACTGAAAAGAGCAATAGATAGAGTATATAAACTTATTGAAAATGCTGAAAAGGCTCAAAATGTTTTGGGAAACAGACTTCATGAGCAGGAGAATATCCTACAGACTTTCCAACGCCAGTCTGCAAAAAATCAAATAATTGAAAATGAAACTGCAAATAGACAGAAAAAGTAAGTTTTCATTTAACAAATCATGAATATTTAGACTAATGTACTTCATAATATAACTTCCAGTTTCTTTTAATGTGTGTACTAAAAAGAAAAGTTCTGAAAAATAAACCTGTCCGGAACTATTTCATATTTTTAATATTTCAACAATATTTTTTTTCACAGTTTACAGCATATTATGAGTGAACTTGAAAGATGTTCTGGGGTTAGTTGTTGTAACAAAGGTGACAATTCTGTTACAGTGGAATTTTTAGCCAGCCCTCCAGTTTTTGAAAAAGAGGAAGAGCTTCCTGCAATGTCAACAACAGAGTCTAAATTAATTTTAACCATGAATTTCTCTATCAATGATCAGGGACAATGGTTGCTGACAGAGATCCAGGTGAGGTGAAAATCTAATTATTGAAGTATATTTTATAGTGTTTTATGAAGTCCCTTATTATTCAAAATTATTGTAATTTAAAAAATCACTTAATTTTTTTTTTATATTAAGATTTGAAAATAGTTGTAAAGAAAGTTAGATGAATTTGATAATTAACTTAATTAATGTTTGTAAGAGTACTTTATAAACAATACTTCTGGAAAAAAAAAACATTAGACACTTTTCATCAAATAAAAAATAGGGTAACTTAGAAATAGTTAATTTATGAATTTTAAGATTATTTAAATAATTCTAAAGAATAATTTTTAACAATGATGTAGTTGCAATCCAGTCTGTGGATTTGGAGAAGAGTAGATAAATTATACTTTATTAAAGTATACACTTTTAAAAATGATCATGTAAATAAATGATAAAAAATAACTGGGAAAAATAGATGCTTAAGCACTAAATTGTAACTTGGAGAGGATGTAAACATACTTATAAAGACACTTTATTATGCACAGCATAAGCTAATTTGCCTATGTCTAAAACTTCTCCCTCATTTTGAACATACTATATTATATTGATGGCACCTTGTGTTTGCATTGAAATTGACTTTAAAAAATTTTAATGTCTTCTAAAGTTCAATCAGAACCTTGAATTGTCAGAGAATTTAAAGAGTAAGGCAATGGAAAGTAAAGATTTGTCCAGTTTCATAACAGAAGTAAACAGAATATGGCTGCATCAAGTTATCTTTAACTCAGAGATATCAAGGTTAAGGGAAAGGTAATAAGTATGTAGAGGCTTACACTTGATATAAGTTTATATGTTGCATCCCCAAGACATCTTTGAGAAAATATTAAGTAAAAATAAAGAATATATTGGCAAATGGTACATTATACACCATGCACTTTTGAACAGAAAACATGTTATCAACACATAATTCCATTCACAACTATTAGCAATATATGTGTTTGCTATAGTGCATGAGTTAAAAATACAGTCATTGTGATGAGAATGAGACTTGTTATTTGTTTGTTTCTTCAGTAAATCTTAATGATTCTGGTAATCTAGTGCCTTCTTTCAGTTATTCATACTTTGCAAGAGTGGGATGGTCAGATTAAAGGATGTTTAATGCTTTTTCATGGCCTTTTGTTGTCAACATGTGAGTGAGAAGGTGTACATTTCTCCAATTTATTATCAACCAATGTCTGGGTGAAGATTGAATGTTGACAATAAATTAATTAAATAAACTACACTGAGTTCATTATAATAATGAGAAGCAACAGTTGTTTTTTTTTTAATTAAAAAAAGGACATGTTAGATTTTTGTTTGCCAGGAGGCAGATGGAAGATTTAAAATAAGGTTGTTGTAGATTTGTTGACAGATTAATTATTTTGTGCGAGGCATTAGTGAATCAATATGTAAAAATTTTTAAGAAGTGAAGAACTTGGAAATAAGAAGTTTGAATATTTTCTTGTGAGGCTATTGGTAATATTTATTTCCTAAAAACTTGACAATTTGTGGTTTCATTTCCTGAAGTGACCCATAAATAAATATGAAATAATCATAATCAATAAATGTTTTGTTTAAAATTATTTATATTGAGATCATTTTTTGGGGTTCTTTTTCCAGTTTATACAGGCACTTAGGAGTTTGCCTAGCCCAGTTTCCCTCTTCTTGACCTAGTTCTAGATGTGGCCTTAAGGTGCACATATTGATCAAGTGTTAAAATTTTTATTCTAATTCTACCATCATTTAGGCCACATTGCCGCCACATACATCATAGGTCATGTGTTTTAACCTTTGAGCAAGGCAGCACCCCCTCTTTATTTCAAAATATACTTCCAGCAGCTGCAGGTTATTAATTTTTGTAAAATGCAGATGTGCCTGATCCTCTTCCTGCACCTCCTCACTGCCTACAGTAGCCCTTGTTCAGAAACCTGCTTTTGTGGTCAACACTTAGTCATACTTATATACAATGTTCCCTCTAAGGTTCGTTGGTTCATGTGCAAAATAAAAAGAGTGCAAAGTTGAACAGCATCTATATTTTTGGCACTTTGTCTAGATTAAGCTATAACTATAAGGTAGAAGCACTCTGAATTATGAGTCAAGAACACCAAATACTAGGGGCAGGTACTACCAAGATTCAACAATATAGCATAGATCACAGCACCTTACTGGGGACAACATCTTTTAAGTGAACTAACTTTAACTAGCCACAAACTAATTAACACCAGGAAGACTGATCTAAACTTAATATCAACCTTCTAAATCTCACACACTAGTCAATTTTTCATCCATTTATCATTAGTTGCTGTAATACCCCTAACTGTACTAACACTCACAAATATTGCTGATCAAGCTAACAATTGTACCCTCGTACTCTAACATTGAATTGAAGATGATTATAAAAATGGAGCTTACCTAATTTTCTGGGTCTTAATTTTTACTGTTACTGCTTCCCTAGCAACGCTTCCCACACTCCTGAGTTGGGTAGTTACTGTTTCTGCTTGTGATAGGGATTTGTGGTCTTGACTGACATATTATTGAAGCGTAGATGCTTGGTTTTGTTCTCTCTTTGAAGTTAGTAGTTTTCCACACTAGCTTAGTTAATGTTCACCAACTAAGCAATGGGACGTGGTGGTCGAGAGGTAGCGCGCTCGACTGTCATACCGATGGTCACGAGTTCGAATCCACACATAGGCGAGTATTTGTTCCCGGGGCCTGAGGAGTCCCCGAGTCACCCAGCTCTGAATGGGTACCTAACTAGACAATAGTTAGGCGGCTGGGGTAATGCGTGGAACCCCTATAGCCGTGGCCTGTGACCGCTGCATCACTTGCCAACAGATCATCTCTCATGGTCTGTGGACGCAATTATCTTCTGCATAGAAGGAGCGTCTGTATATATAAGATAAGAAAATGAACTAGAGATATTAGACTTCAGAATTCATCCACTACTTTTACGGCCAAAATGTTTGTGGGGTTGGGACAGTGCAAAGTGTCTAATGTAGTTGAGTTAAACAACTCTCCTATCTCATGGTTCTACTAATCCTCAGACACGCAATTGATTGGATTCCAGAAAACAGTCTTCTCTTGCTGATGGTGAGACACACCAATATTGTGTGTAGTTTAAGAGTCCCCCAAACATATCCAAGCTCTGGTAAAATAATTATGGAAAGCATAACAGGTCATCCTTCTGGATTGACTTCAAATAACATCACAGTGAGTAAATACTGATAGAAATTTATCATGCAGGTATTTAAATTGGTTTGCCAATTAATTTCCATATTAAAAAAGGGTAGTAGAAGCTCACTTACAAAGATAATGGATTTATAATTCATACGTGGTCATACTTTGCTATGGGGGGTAGTTGAGTTGAGAAGGACCTTTTTTTGTGTGGAAATCCTAGAATGTAAAAATAGTAATTTAATAATCGTATGCCTTCCAGTGCCAGGGAAAAATGGTTGTTTTCATTAATAAAAACACAATACTAAAGAAGATAACTGAAATTCCTATTACCTAATTATAAAAAATTGTATAACAATTATGCAAATATTTATAGCATTTACACTTATAATATATAAAATATAAGCTTATACTCAATAAATACTCTTTTTTTAGCCTCCAGCCAAGATGACACTTACTGGATGGGTGTCACATCTTGAAAAAGTATTGGGACAGTCATTAAGCTGAAAGTCTTCAATCACTCTTCATGTTTTAACAAGGGCAATTTCACTATTGCTTTGTCCTTATTTCAAAGTCTTTTGTTAAGCATGATTGTTTCATTCCCTTCACTAAATTGAATAAAAATAATGCTTTATCATTGCATAGTCTTTTGTTAATAATGATTGTTTTATTCCTTGCTCTATATTGTATAAAAATAATGCTTTATCATTATTTCATAGTCTTGTTCATTACGGTTGTTTTATTCCCTTCTGTATATTGTATAAAAATAAAACAAAGTAGCAGACATTTAATTGATGGTGTAAGAGAAATTTTTGTTGTGATGACATTATTTGAGCAATGCGACTTTACTGAGTTAGGAGACTACGTGATTTGTCAAGTGATGTAAGCTCAGAGTGGCCAGATATGTAAAGCGAATGCAATCAAAAGTTCAGTTGTTATACAAACTGGTGTCTTCATTCTTGCAGTGTTGATGTACAGCTAGACCATTCTAGATGGTACTAATTTTATTCTTGCAATTGATTTACTGTTATACTTATGCAAATATTGTTAATACTTATCTGTTTATAAGTATAAGAATATTTAGTTTATAGGTGCATATATCAAGTTTAATAAATTTAAGGGTGAAATTTTACTGCTAACAAAATTATATCTATCTTATCTGTTAAAGCCGCTCCTTCTATACAGAAGATTATTGCATCCTATGCTTAACTATGGTTTTTGTTTAGTCCTGCATTCTTATTAGAGTTCTAAATGTTGATAAAGTGTTGGTTTTTCTTCAGGCAACCCATGCCATGGCCAAATTCCAGACAGGAAGAATAAAAACATTGTGTTTGTTCTTGTATATGGAATAAGAAGGATATTTTTAACCTTATGCCTGAGGGTTGTATTAAGTTATCTTTGTGTTGTATTTCTAAATTAGAATTAATTGTTTTATGTATAATTACTACTTTACTCTTGGTTCTTCTTTCCTCAAGTGTTTCAAGGTTTAGTTTAATGATTTAACTAATAGCTTTGTTTGATTTTGTAAATAACTTTATGACTTCACTGACATGGGCATTCCATGATAGTTTCTTTTTTATTATGACTCCTAAATATTTTGCATCTTTAGTTTGGGTTAGTTCTTTTCCACGAAATGAATATTTTGTTACTCTTAACAGTTGACACTTCTCTGGGTGAAAAGACATGCTTCAGTTAGTTTCCCTTTTTATCAATTCATCTAAGTCTTTTTGTAAAATTTTGCTATCTTGTTCTAATTTAATTGTTCTATAGATTACACTATCATCAGCAAATAACCTTACTTGTTGAGATGTTTTTGGGTAAATCATTTATATAAATAAAAAAAGAGTAAGTGTCCTAGCACAGTTCCTTGTGGAACTTCTGAGTTAACCTTTATTGGTGCAGATTTAGAATAGGGCATTATAATGGTGGTTAACTATTTGACTATATATCATATTTGTTCTAGTAATTTACACGTGATACTAGTTAGTAAGTGATAAAGGTCTGTAATTACTATGGTCTGATTTATCACCTTTCTGAAAGACTAGTTACGTAGGCTAATTTCCAATCATGGGGCACTTTACCCTGGTTTAGAGAGGCTTGAAAAAGGATTGGGGACAGTTCATTGCTTAGTTCTTTTAATAATTTAATAACCTTGCATGCAATTTGCCTGGGCCAGTAGCTTTGTTTATTTTAAAGTTTTTTAGGAGTGCATGTAAACCTATCTCGTCTAGAGTTATGTTACCTATTTCTTCCATTTGAAAAAAAAAATTTAAAACTTTCTTGTCACCTGAGGCAGAAAATGATAATGCAAAATATGTGTTAAGAATATTAGCTTTAGTCTCATTATCTTTATGGGTTTTATTATTTGAGCCTTTTAGTGTGGCTATTCCTGTAGGTTCCAAAGATTTGATAAAGGACCGTAAGTTTTTATTGTTACTTGTAGTAATTACATTTTTTAAATAAATATTTATTTTGGAGGTATTGACTATGTTTTTGTGTCAAGTGTTTAATCTTTAAGTATTTTTTGTGTATCCTTTTTAAATAGGAAGCCTTAAATTTTTTAAAACAAGTTCTCTTATTGTTTGCATAGTTTTTTTAAATTTAGATTTGAACCCTCATTTGTTAATTTTAATTGATGTTAGTTTTGTTGGGACATTCTCATCCATTATAGTTTTTAGATCTCTCCAAATTTCTTCTAGTGGGCTATTTGTGCTAAATTTACTTAAGAAATTTTGTTGAAAGTTAGCCACTGATTGGGTGTAATTTTATTTTACAATCTTACTTTCCCTCCAATGGAAAAATCTCAGAAAATAATATATGAATTTCTATATTTTGTAAAGCATACGTGTTATTATGTGCGGTCACAAACAAAAGATTTGAATTATCATCATAAATTATTTTTATTTGGTAAAATGCCAGTTATAAAGAGAAACTTTCCATTTACAAATAGCTTGACTTGCTTTCAAAAAATTATTTGAAAGCATTGAAAATGACACAAATATGTTGTGATGAAATAATCAAGGTTCAAAATAAGGCAGTCTCTTCTTGTTGGGAACACATTATTTATAACTTTATATTGAAACTGAATAATAAATGTTAGTATTAGCAATAAAAATTAATTAAACACATTTAAGCTTCATAACTGTAACATTCAAAGATGGCAAGGTAGTAACAAAAGCAAAAATGATAATTTGGTATGATAGATTATTTTAAATTACAGTGTTCTTACGCATATTCCTGGCACACATCAGATAACCAGCATATACCCCACAGAATTTTTAGATCCAGTAAAAGAATTGTGGTATAACTCTACGCTTATACCCCGGACTATCTAATTTTTCCTATTTGCACTTATAAAAGTAAAAGATTAGGTCACAAGACCTCACATTTAGTTGGTCTTTGTTAATTTCACTTATTTTCAGAACAGAAGAAAATAATAGTTAATACTGTAAATAAAATTATAACTAAATAAATTGTGTTATATCATCCACAGAACTTAAACAATGTGTAATCCCATATATTCAAAATATATTTTAAAAAGTCACCAAAGATTATTTTAATCCTGTTCACTTGTCAGTCATACTTTCCACAAGATGAATTCATTTATGGACAGACTCATTACATGTATTTACAAAATCATCATTTACTTTAGACAAGGTAGTCAAAATGGCATTGAAATTTCTGCTTACCAATTTTTAAACAAAGAAATTTCTACAATACAATAAGAAATTTATTTTAGAAAATGTTTTAAGCACACAGTAAATAACAAGCCCACCTACCCAAAGCATCTTCCATCAATGGCTTGAGACTTTGACGGCTGTCTGTCCAGTCCTATTGTGGTCAATGCCAAATCGGTGGGATGCTTTCTCATTTACTTTGAGTTTGAGGAAATAAACTAGGAAATGATCTGATTTACCCTTGCAGCAAATATATGCGGTTTGAAAACATTCCATTTGAGATTGGTGTCAGTCAGCATGAGTAAATTATAAATTTTAGTTTTGAATTGTTCATCTTTAATGCTTTGCAGTTTACAGTCTAACTTTGGCTCAAGAAATCAATAAGAAAGAAGAGAATTTACTTTGTTAGTTTCAAAACATAATTATTCAGAAAATGGTTTATGGAACAACTAGAAAAAACTAAATAGATAACTAATAACTCATAATACTAATAAGATGTGGAAGCAGTCCACTTCAAAGAGTCTGTATTAATATGCTGTAGCCAGTGTTATTTAGTCAAAAAATTTGACAAATGTCAGAATAAAAACCTTTGAGTAAAGTGCATTTTTATTTAGTTAATATTAATTGGAATAACTGTTAAATGGTCCTGTCTTCTATAAATAATAAGTTATTAAGATGGAGATGCTCTTGGCAGTAATGGTGCTGCTTTGGATTTTGCCATTTCCGCTGCTTTTCTGGCTGTGTCTTTTATTGTATTACTGACAAGTAATGGATGATCTTTCAAGTGATCTGCTTTGAACAATGAAGTGAGAACATAATCAAATCCCTGGGCTGCCTTCTGGGCATTGCGATGAAATCTTTTAGCACCAAATGCTTCAAGACCCCTTCCCAAGCCATAAAAAGAAGAGGTAACCCAAGCAGTACGCTCACATGTTGTCCAAGAGGGATTTTCTGAACTCACTTTGTAGACACATTTTTCTTCTATACTCTGAAAAAAAAAATTAGAAATTTGTTTTAATCTGAAACACCTGTGTGTTAATAATGGGAGACTGGATAGGTCAATTTTGGAAGCTGCAAAAAAACATTTTAAAAAGCCTAGCACTAGCATTCTCAGCCATTTTGATTTTTTTCAAATTTTTAATACCCAAAGTAATATAAATATTCAAGTTCTTATATAAGAACTTAATGAATAAAATTTAATCACAATTTCACTCCCTTATATTGTTAAATTTTTGTTATACACAAGTGCATAAATATATGGATGGCCACTTTTTAGCGCATTTTCGAGAAGTCGAATGCGCTATTGCACCCGTTTTGTCCGTCCGTCTGTCATCACCCTAGATCTCAGCATCCATAAGTCCTAGACCCATGATGTATATATGTTTTTTGTATGTCCTGACCTGCCATTTGTGCATCAACACTCAGTTACTCAATCCGTTAAAAAAAACCCGTTAAAACTACCAAAAAACATTGCGAATCGAGAGATAACACTGGCGCAGGCAACGGCCGCCATTGCCGGAAGTCTTAGTATTATCAAAAGTATTAGTTTTTTTTTTGTTGACGTCATTAGAATATGTGTAAAAGTTTAGAGAGTTTTACGTCATCATTTGTGGTGACTTCAATCAAGATCTTAGCGGCCCAGGGGCAGAAATTGAAAACTTTTTCGAAACAAGCTTCAACATTCAACTACTTTCACCAAGATTGGCAACTACGATCTATCAAACAACAATTGACGGAGTATTTGGGGGATTAGCTGATTACAATTTAGAATGTTTCATTTATGAGTGCTATTTCAGTGACCACAAACCACTTGTAGTTAGATTAAAGAGAAAATAAAAAATTTTAAAATGTAAAGAAATGACTTTTAAATAAAAAAAATTTCAGGTATATTCATTACACAAGAAAATTCATAAAAATATGTCTAAAATCTAAACACAATTACTGATAACTACATAATGCTGATATCTAACATAAGTACTGATACATAATACGAAAATGCGCTAACACGTCCTGAGTTCCAAAAGGGACCAGGCTTAACATGATTTTTTTTTTAAAATATCGATCTTTGGCA